>JAHWFP010153700.1:0-17604 GCA_023313725.1 Lithobius niger | reverse complement strand
GTCAGGGATATGAAATACGGTCAGGGATAGTCAGGGATATGAAATACCGTCAGGGAAAGTCAGGGATATGAAATACGGTCGGGGATAGTCAGGGATATGAAATACCGTCAGGGAAAGTCACGGATATGAAATACGGTCAGGGATAGTCAGGGATATGAAATACCATCAGGGATAGTCAGGGATATGAAATACTGTCAGGGAAAGTCAGGAAAAAAAATGGAAAATTGGTGAAAAGTCAGTGATGGTCATGGAATTTCGTTTTTAGAATGAACCCTTTTTTTAGAACCGTTTTTTATGAACCGTTTTTTTTCTTTCATTTTTGGAATTTCATTTTTAGAATGATCCGTGTGGTCTTGTAAGTTACTCTCGCTTTGCTGATATCTTCTTGTCCTATTTAAAAATTGGAAAAAAAAAATGCAGTATATATGATGCCATGCCTGCCGAGTGGACAGTTGACGCTGTGTAAAAGTGATTTTGGTCAGGGATGTTTGAAGAAATAAGTCAGGGAAAATTAGGGATAGTCAGGGATATTCACTTTTAGATACGAGTATGAACCCTGTAATGAACAAACTATGACGTTATGAAAAACACCATTAGGGTAAAAAAAAAAGTTGACTTTAGTTCTGCAGATTTTTTCGCGTATTTGAGGCTAATAACATCAATAAAGAAGAAAATAGGCAGGTCCCGATTGGTAGGTGCCTTGTGGGCTGGACTCGAACCCTGGATCTTTGGCATATGAAACAATCATGAGAACCATCGGCACACATTCACATTCATCATCCATTCTTGTCTGGCAACTGGGTTAGTCCACAAATAATTCTTGTTACAAATCCTAGTTAATACAAGCCTGCCAAATTTACATTAAATAAGCAGTAGGACTAATACGCTAGGATAGTCCACATCCCAGACAAAATTAAAATTATATAAGCAGCAGGGTTAGTTCACTAAGAAGAGCACCCAACGCTCAGTTGAAGCTAAATTGACGAATACACATTTTTATAAATTTCAAGTAAATTGTCGGGCAAAAAAACCCGTCGGGCAAACGTCACTGTCGGGCAAAAGTAGCATCAGGCAAACGAGTGTTGGTGCAACAGCACCAAACCCATAAAGACGAACACGCGTTTTTGTAATACACATACTGAACAACATTGCCTCTGTAGTATTGGTCCACCTATGTGAATTCGGGATGATTATGCTCGTGTCGATTGGCGCACGTAACAGATCCCACGATTTAAAAATAAAAATTGTCTCTCTCCTTTCCGAGATAACTTCAGCACTTGAGAAAGACAATCAGCTGCTTCTTTTTTTTCCATCTTAGGGTTGCTAGGCAACCGTTATTTATTTACGATTAATTTCCTGTTTCTATTAAATGAATGCGGTAACAGACAACACATGAAATGTATTATAAATAACAACACGGATAAAGAACAAAGTGCAACAGTCATTTACAACATTGTTGCCATTTCACGCTATTTCCAAAATTTCCTATTCTCGTTGAAAAAACAGCTTCTAGCAGTGATCAAACGAAAGCTACTCGCAGCGAGAATTCAAAATCCAACATGGCGTCCATTTCGGAGTTATCGAATCGAAGACAAACCTTCGAATGCCGGTATTCAGGAATCTGTCCGTCGTCGTGTACTGCAGTAAAAATTGTTTTCTTGTTGTCATAAATCGACGCCGTTATGTTGCAAGCATTGTACGTCGGGTCGCGAAGCACGAGGAGCAAATTTGCATTCGCGTTGTTGCCATGGTTACTACGTTTAGACAACTCGAAATTCTCCGACAAAGGCGAGAAGCAGCAAGCAGATTTAGTAAACGCTAGTAAGCGAGAAAATTGTCCTTGCGTAAACGCGCCCTTACACTTGTTATTTTGTTTTCCAGATCGCTGCTGTTTACAATGTTTCGTTCATTTCCATCACTTGGCCTTCTCCTCATTGGATTAATTGTTGTGATGATTGTAACACAGCCCGAAGACATCGATGCTGCACCTCAGCGGTCACGATACAGGAACACATCTGGTACGATATTTATTAGCCGAATAAGCAAAAAGAATCATTTTTTTTTTGTACTTTTTTAGGGACCGGTCATTATTTATGGCCGGTGGGGAGGGGAAGGAGGAAATGAAAATGTTACCATTTAATTTTCGATGACCCCCACTTCGAGAGCAAGAAAAAAATTGTGACCCCCCTCCCTCCTTCCACTAAAGGTCCAAAAATTATGTGACCCTCCCAAAAAATGCACTTTTCGTATACCCATTGAGACTGTCTGCAGATGATCCTGTAGCCAAGATTAAGTAAGTAGCTCTCCACACCGGCAGTTACCATTAGTCGTAAGGAAACGTGTCTCGTTTTTAACGATAAGACATGTTGGATGAAAAATGTTCTGTAAAATGTTCCTTACACCCATGTCTTATCGAAATTCATACAATAAGCATGATGAACACACTGTTTGCTTGTATGACCATATCCGAAACATAGTCAGCACCTAAAAGACCAAAGAAGCCAAGAAACTACATGCCAAGGCTTTTCCACAAAGTTTTTTTGTAAAAACTATACTTGCAGAAATGGTACTAATAGCTTCAACACCTTGTATGACTCACATCATGGGGGCTGTTCCCCCCTCCCCCCCCCCCCACCGAAGCTCAGGCGTTTTTAGAAATTATGACTGCTGAAAGTGCCATTTTTGAGGTCCAAAAATTACTTTTTCTTTCAGTTGGTCAGTGTGTTTTTGACCCCCACCCCCCTTGACGAGACCTGAAAAATGTATGTCCCCCTCGAGAGGGTCCAAAAACTTCATGAACCCCCACAATTTCCTCCTTACCCTCGCCCCGGCGACCAGTCCCTTACTCTGGTTAAGACTGAAGCATCTGGTTGCTTCAAACATTGAATCATTAAAGGAAATAGGAAAACAGGTCGTACAGCAAAAATCATACATTAAAAACCGCGTAGGTAGGGTAGTAAGGGGTCCCCTTCATGCACCGTTTCGTCAGAGTGGTGTGACCCGGATTCGAATTGGCAACCCATTCGTCCCCATATCACTTCATAACGCCTTTATTAATATGACCACTTCTCCACTGGCATAAAGATGACACACTGAACCCGTTATAAGGTCACAGTGACCAGGGTTCCGTTCGACCGAGAATGCTTGCAGCCATAAGCAATGGAGAAGGAATACAAATAAATACAAGGGCTCAAAGATGGCCTAAATAAATATATACAAATTACTGTAAATTACATAAAGGAAACTGGAAAAAAAGCGATTTATTTATCATACATGGCGATAGGAGAATGTGGCGTCTAGGAGAATTTCTGTTGAATATTGGGGAACTTTATTTAAGTGCACTCATATGATCCTTTGCGTGCTTAATAACCATCTCTATGTGTGCATGTACTAATTTGCTAATGAGACCATGAGATCAAAAATCTAAAAGACTAAAAAAAAATAAAAAATTATAATTAAAATTAAAAATTAAAATTAATTATTCCAATAGATCGCCGAAGCAAAATTATAAGACACTAGCCTAGAAAATTATAAATTGTAAATTTAAAATACGAGAATCATTCCGGTTTGTAACGACACAATCGTTGACTTGATTCTGTCTCGTGTACTATTCCCAAAGCTAACCGAGACAGCAGCTATGCGAGGAACGCAGCTTGCCACGTGGAATGTTATAAGGCAGGCCGGGTGCCCCTTTAAGCTCTGTGTGGATCTCTGTAATGATAGAGGTAACTTTGAACCAATTCGGAGACATAATATTGCAAATAAAATTCTGGCAGACTGTAAAATAGCTTGTTGGACGTTTATTTTAACGAAGGCCCACATTTTTGCCCCACAACCTCATTTTCTTCATGAGGGTAAAAAACAGCTTCAGTAACCTAATCAAAAGTCATAGTGACATGAAGTACCCGAGATCAAGATGCACGTTTGGTCAATCACGATGACAGTTAGGTCATCTCTAGGTACACCACCATTTACAAAAGAAATACCTGTAAAACATGATTCATTGAACTTCCATAACTCAACATACAGTAGGAAGGTGGTTGTTAAGCCTGTATCAGACGGGCAGATTTTTTCCTGCAGACACGACTGTCCTAAGGGCAGTAGTGAATCCCCTGTCATTTTTTCGTGTCTGTAGTTGGTTGTCACACGGGCAGATTTCCTCCACTCCTGACTGCCCTCAGGATTAATAAATACTCCATATGGCTTGCTCTATTTACATCCAGCGTTCACCATTGGTCTATATCGGTCACATGAGAAAAAATTGATACCGCGAGGGCTGGTAGCCTAGCCTGACCATCGAGTCAGGACGACGCTTTAATTACTCCCACCTCTTGTCGTCTGTCCCCTTTACATGAGCCAACTTACCCTCCCGACCCGATTTTTGCCGGTCTGACATGGGCTTTAAGCTTCTTCTGAACCTATTCAATGATTTTTTGGCTGTAGACTGCTGTCCCGAGGCAAAAGAAGGGTGACTTAATCCATCTGCGTCGTGTACTGCAGTCGTTGTATGGCTGGCAACAAACAGCCAGAGTTAACAGCGAAGAAAATCCAACTAGTCAAACGTTCGTTGCTGTCAACTCCTATTTTTTTGGGAACCGATTAGAAGACATCCTTTTTAATAATAATATAGGTTTGTTGCAGACGCAACCGGAATGGCAAGGACCTGGTGGTCACTAACTGCCATCCGAATTTAAAATTGTAAAATAATATAAATTACAAAAGTTAAACAATTTAAAAGTTTAAAACGAAAACGATGGCTCGGCTGCAGAGGAAGGGTTGATGGTAATGGGTCGGGGTCACGAATGCCTTACCACCAAGGTTAGACCTACCGGGGACCGTTGTGTCACACAATGGTCCCCGATGGCATCGCCAAACGTGAAGGATAAGTGAGGGGGAAAAGCCGGGTATCATTGTCAATGTTTCTTAAAAAATAATAAAATAATAAAATAATACATCAAGTTTAAAGCTTGGCTAAAACCAATTGTCAATCTTAATAATAATTATTTATCTAGTAATATTTTACATAATATTAAATAAATAAATAAAATAGAAATTACCACCATTTGTGGATGGTTGCCGGAAGGGGTGTGAGGCGCTAACACCGGGACTTCAAATTGAAACTCTTTTACAATTACTGCGTCCTCTTCAAGAAGCGATTAAAGGACTGCTTGTTTATCATTCTACGAAATTCAATCACAGTTCGAGCATTCACCGTTTCCGTGCTAAGAGCATTCCATACATTCACGACCCGAAGTGAAAAGAAATTTTTTCGACAGTCAAGATTCGAACTCTGAACTTCTAACTTCAAAGGATGTCCGCTAGTGGAATGGTGTCTGTTGGCCAAATCAAAAAGAGGAAGGTCAACAGCAATCAGACCCTTTAGAATCTTAAAAGTGAGAATTAGATCAAATTTTATTCTTCGGAGTTCCAGCAGTTCCAGACCAGTCCTCGATAAACGTTCGATATGGTCTACACTCACGCAGCCCCGGCAAACTCTTTGTGAATTTTCCCTCATGGAATTGTCCCTCATGACATGACAACGCTGTTGGAATGTGTCTACAGCTACGTGTACGCCAGGCATAAGGATAATACACTACCACGTGTTATTACGCATCAAGCCTAACTTGCTTGAAGACATTAAGGTATAGAGTCAACACCAAGTAAGGAAATACATTACTGTCCTAGGGTGGGCATCCTAGCAAGCCGGGCAGAGAAACTCCCTGTAGATTTCCTTAGACAGTATACCCTCCACCCTTCCTCTGATAAAAGCCCACTGTAAACGGTATCCCCTTGGCGAAAATCCCGGTCAATATCCCGGGACCATAATTCCGGACCTGATGGGTTCTGTATTTTCCATAGATAAAAAAAAAAAAAAACAGCAAGGGGGTAAGGACAAATTTGGGGAGGAGAAGTGGAGGCAAATTTTAAGTGGGTAACTGTCAAATATGCTGTCATTTCTATTGGCTGCCGTTTACATCATTGCATGTTACTTGTTAGAAAGCATATTTCCACATAACTTGTGGATCATGTATGGACAGACCCTAATCATACGTCATCAGCACTAATTGATAAGCCGGTCTGTCGTGTTGCCAGTCTACTGTAGTTTTTCATCACTCGTAGAACGTTTGCAAAAAGAAGCCGTACAAAGAGTCTATATAGTCCATTTAAAAACTTTTGCACGCCATGTTTCTTAAAGACAAAATACGCTGACTGCAATGCCCGGCCAGTATCTGTAGAGCAAATAACACACCGGTTTATTTGCAAGATATTGTAGGATTTTAGCAACTGTACCTGCTTTACAATTGTTAGGAATGGGAGATTTAGTAATAGGAAGCAGAGCAAATATCTAAACAATTTAGAATTTTTATATCTGATGTTAAAGAAAAAAATTGTAGCACATTTATCATAATTACTTCTTGTGATGGGGAGGTACTGGCATGGAGATATGATAAATGGTTACTGAGGGATTTTTGCTGTGGAAATGTTGGCTATGGAGATATTTGCTTTATGCTTTAAAGTGAAATCATCGTAAAAGGTAATCAAGTGCAGGTAAACTTCTATTACCTTATATCTCGAGTCCTGCAAGTATTTTGTGAGCGGCTACGCATTATGAAGGGTGCGGCTTTAATCGATGGCCGCCATTGTTTCTGTAGCCACCTTGAATATCAACAAGGCCCTCTTCTACCAAAAACGTACTATCGATTATTTGTGTTAGTTCTGTGGCTAACTCAAGATAGGCCGCGGACACTATAATAATGCTTTTCTGTGGAGCTAATGTGAACTGCCAGTTAATTCAGCAGAATTCAAAATTACGACTTCAGCCAAATTTGGTTACTATACGACCTACTGTATCGATTTGGCTGACGATGGGCTGAAAATACGGAAAAACAAAAAAAATAAACAAACCAATCATATTATATCCGTGGCCTTTCTTGAGTTCTCCACAGAAATACCACAGATAATTGATTGTATGTTTTTGGTAGCAGAGTGCCTTGTTGATATCCAAGATGGTTACAAAAACAATGGCGACCGTCGATTAAAGCCGCCGTCTCCAGGAAAAATTAGCCGTTCATAATTTAAGATACTTGCAGGACTCAAGATACGCCGCGCACAGAATAAATATGATTCAGTGATCTCTTGGAGCAAAATCAGTTTCGAGCTATCTGTTTGAAACTATGGAGAGTTGGTTTGATAGGGGTGAACGTTACGAACATGCAGAATTTTCTTATTTAAATGCTAGTTTATGAATGTTGTTCCGTTTATGATGCAAGTGTTTTCTTTTCTTTCCAGGAGGTTGCAGTGCCGTAATGCAAAATCGTTGCGCCAGTTTGTACTGTGCCAGCCCTTGTTGCCAAAATGGAAACTGCCGATGCGGGTGCGGATCATGGAATTAAGTTTACAACGTGCGAAACACTACGAGATGTAGGCCATAAAATCGTGCAACTAAAATCTCACACCATTAATTTGCGTAGGATGTTCCGTGATTGTTAAGACGGGATAAAAAAAATCCTTAAGAAAATTATGCAAATGAAATATAGGTTTTTGCTAATCCACAATATTTGCTTAAACTAGGCTCATCGTGGGGTTCTATTCCTCAGCAACCGAAACTAAATAAGAAAAAATACTGTTTTCAATCGAAGGCATCCATAGTAAGTCTCTTTGAAAATCCATTTGTAAGCTCTCTTGAAAATACAATAGAATCGATTCGCAGAAGAAAATTATTAAATTAAATTAAAACCCCACCAGATGCCGATTTTTGTTTGTTTCTGTCAGCCGTGTTTCAGAATTTAGTTTCATGCAGAACCATACACTGTTGCCAAATAAATTGATAGTTTTGAATGTGTTGTCATGACTTTAAATTGGAAGTAAGACACTAAAGGTTGATTCCCACCAAAACCGGAATCGGAATCGAATCGGACAAGTACGGAAAAGCCCACCATACACGTGGCATGATTCTCATGGCATTATTCCTCTTTTTGCTTGAAGGAAAGTTACTGATTCTACTAGACTTACTTGTTAAACGAGAAGTTGAATTCTATTAGGGTAATCAACAGCTGTATAACCTTAAGATTTCTTTCCGTTCATCGGGCCAGGGATATTCATGGTTCTTCAGGTGTGACAACTTGAGATTTTTCTCAGGGAAAGTAGGTCATTTCATAAGGCGAGCGATGGGGTGGGGGGAGGGAGGGAGGGAGGGGGGGGGAGAAGTTTCTTTGTGCCAATGTCCGGCCTTCTGGAGTGAGTTGCAGTTCCAAGAGCTGGGGATAGGTAGGAGGGCTTTGTGTAGACAGCTGCCACCTTGCACTCATAGAATTTAGATTTTCCTTTAACAAGTAAGTCTAGCAGAATCTATGTTTTCTGGCTGTGGTAGCAGCTGTCTAATATTAGGATGATTAACAAGTGAGAACAGGAGAAGTTGATCTCCTCATTGATTAGTGAGTGCTTTTTGAAACCCTTCCCTTTTAAATCCAGTTCTCCTGTCATAATGCTGACTTAATTCTTACCACTAGGTCTTATGAAAAAACAGAAAGACTTATCTTATCGAATATCAACTTGTTACGTCTGCCAAAACTAGCCGTCTACAAAACGAGCTGAAGATGAGAATCTAAAAAACCGGGGTGGTGCTTCTACACCAGTAAGTGTTGATCTATCTAGTGGATATCTAAAAAAAAAGCCTGCCTACTGACGTGCCAGGGAACCCCTCTGCCACAAAAATTAATCCTATACTTAAGCTATCCTAAGCACTGTAAATAACACGTGGACACGGCCCATCTCCAACACAAATCGTATCTTCCCATTACGTAGATGTGTACGCAATAATGATGAAAGCTGTCCTACAGAACGGGATCTGTAAGAGTCAGGCTTCCACCTGAAGTTTTGTACGTCCTATTGCAACTGGTATCTTCTCAAAATCCACCCTTTTCTGGAAAACTCCCTCACACTACTGATATGATATTGTTATACTGATGCGGTATATTCTTTAACTTCATTGGAATTAAGTCTTCTGAGAGTTAAGTCAGACTGCATTTACAGTCGTCATACAAAACTCTACACACTTGTTGTGCGGCATTTCACAACGAAGACCAAAATGAGTATCTCTGGCTTTAATACACCGTAGTTGGTTACGGTAAGTATCCAGTAAATTAGTCTGTCGCCAATATGTCCTTTTTTAAATTGTACTGGTTACCAAATCATTATATCAAACAAACATCTTGGGATGTAGGGTTCAGAAAGTAAAGTGTACTATCTTGCAGGACGATTTGGCTTTAATCAACAATAGAGTGGGTTTCGCATGAAAAGCATCTAGGCCTACTGAGAAGCCAACAGTATATGACATCCTGGTAATCATCAACTCAGATGACTTCCACATAACTCCCATCACATCATCTACTTCTGTTAAGGCGAATACGAAATTATCCCTGTCAGGGCATTTTTTTACATGCTAACTGGAGGTCCAAGTGGACCTGCAGCCGCCTAAAGTGGACCTCCAGTTAAACTCAATTGGCCCCACTGGAGGTCCACCCTAAAAAGGAAATAAAATGTCAAGTTTAATACATTTAATACTTTCATGAGAATGTTTTTTAGCTAAATACAAATTTGGGGGATATGGATAATGAATTCAGATCCAATACAGTTCACAACGAATATTCACGGTAGGTAAAATCCAGTAGCAGAGGCAACTTTTGTAAAAGGGCACGTTGAGGTTTTATTTTTCTGGTTTTGAAGGATTATTCGGTTTCGGCAAATTGTCACTTTTTGCGTAGCTGAAAAAAAAAACCTTGACTATCGTGAAGACATATTTTATTTATAAAAAATAAGTATCTAGTGTGAAAAACTTAAAGATTTACATTACAAACTTTTTTTTATGCGTATAATGCAGTCAGCAAAACTGATTTTGTAAAAATGTTTCCAATGGCACTTTACAAGGCCAGAAAATGCTGGAAAATAGCAAAAATGCGTCAGCTTCCAGGGCTCTGCCCTGGACCCCGCTGGGGGTAGCTCACAGCGCTCCCCCAGATCTCCTAGCTGTTATTGGTTTATACCTACACACAGTTTGGCTAAATGACTAGTGTTCCCCTCAGTACAAAACCCCACTGCACATAGTTTGATTTTTTTTTATTATGTTAATAGTTGAGCCATTAACATAATGGTGCCCTTAAACTATATTAAAGTCGTGCCCTTTTGTGAAAGTGGACGTCCAATCACATTTCCTTAAAAAATGCACTGATCCCTGTTACTGCAAAGAAATATCGGCTAGGATCTGTGTAGAAGTGTGCCTAACACATTCGTGGTCATTCATTACTTGTATACCAGCACTACATCAGCATATTAAAAAAAAAACTCCTATTACAATTATAGAAGAACCTTTATACTTAGTTGCAGAAATTGAAGTGAAAGGTTTTAATGAATAATTCTGTTATTTTTTACATTATTACCATTAATCACCTATTAAATGACCATGGGCTTCCAAAATTAAATTTTTAATTCGATAAAAAAGGAAAGGATGCATTAAAAAAGCTATTACGAGATTTCTGACTGTATGGTATTTTTTGGGGGTGGGCATTTAGGCGCAAACCCATGCTGGAAAAGTTGATCATTCACGTACGTGATCTGGGTTCAGTCTAGCGTTAACACGATGTCTTTATTCTCATTTATTCATAAATTTAGTTTATTAGATGGTTTTGGTCCTCCTTCCAATATCTAACATAACTCAAAACTCAAACTAATTTCTAACCATCACCAACCTTCAAACAGACGTGATTCACGACCAGAAAGCGCACATGTTGATGCAATATTCTAGAAGTTGTCAAGTTAACATCCTTTTCTGTTCTTCGTGGAGAGAGTAATTCATGCCGGAACTCCCGCTGGAACTTCTGGCATGGATTACTTGCTCCAGAAAGAACAGAAAACGATGTCACCGATGAAAATAGCGTCAACACAGGCGCTTCATGTTGTTTGTTTTGAAGGTTGATGATGGTTAGAACTTAGTTTTAACTTTAAATTTTGTTAGATTTTGGGAGAAAGGCGATATAATAAACTGAATTTGAGAATAAAGGCATTGTGTTTTTGCTAGACTGAATCCAGATCACGTACGTCAATGATCGATTGCATAGGCCTAATATTGCCGACTTTTTCCGTGATTACAAACGCTCGCGTGAATCGTGTTGGATTAAATGTAGTTAATTTTGCTGCAGAAAACTCAGATTTAAAGGATAAAACGTTGATGTCGTTAAACATTTGAAGATTTTAGTCAATTTCTGGCAGAAACATGACGATTAAAAGGGAGGAGCGTGAACAAAGCTACTACATGATTTCTGAACTAAAGGTATTTTTGGTGGGTGGATGTCAGCAATGCCAGGCCATTTAATAGGCGATTTACGGGAAGGGTCTTCTACAACAAAGACACATGTTGGGCGTAAACATCTGGCTGAAGATCTAACCCCAGCAAAAATGAATCATGGTTTAAGCTTGGTAATATAGGTATTACCATGGTAGCACCTAAGTACCCAAGCTTGGGTCAGTGTTATCATCGTTCCACCTGCATAATTTTTTTTGTAAACCATGGTAACGATCGTTTAACTAAACCAAAGTGATTTCAACTATGGTTCATCTTCAGTCCAGCCTTGTATGAAAGCATGGTTACACAAAAGGACGTTATCCAGCATAATATTACTATGTTATTACCAACTTTTAAGAACTTTAAATTCATCACGATCCAGATAGAAAGCATAATCCGCCATGGTTTCTGAACCTTGATTAATCCATGGTAAGTAACATAATTAGATTATGGATACATCTACATAAAAGCAATATTAATTCATGGTTATTGTCTACACATAAACTGTAGTTTCCCTCTGTTAATACAGTTATTTAATGTAAATATAAATAGGGTTTACCTGTGGAAGAAAAACACTCCAACCTCAGTATCCATGGTTTCTGCACCATGGTTATATCATGGTTCAATACCATAATTATTACACGATAGTTTAACAGACTTAAAACCAAAATTAAATGAGGCAACAAAACATGAAACCATGATATACCGTGGTTGGTCTACCAACATTATAATTGACGTTACGCCGTAGTTAATAACATGGTTAACCAACATAAAAATAATACAGTTTAACCGCGGGGCAAAATAACCCAACCTTGGTAGCCATGGTATCTGTACCTTGATTTCATCATGGTTAGCTACTATTATTATACTGCTGTTTTACCATTGTAAAATCAAGATTAAATGAAGTATCGAAATATAAAACCTTAATACATCCTTGGTTGTATTTCTTCATAAAACGTGTAATATCCCACTCTTGATAACATGCTTTAACCAAAACATAAAAACAATTTATCCATGGAGCAAAACAACTGACCATGGTACCTCCACCTTGATTAAATCACGATTAACTACCATTATCATGCAAGTGTTTTACCATTGTAAAACCAAGATTAAATGTGGTACCAAAATATGAAACTTATCCATCCTGGATTAGTCAATCCTCATAAAACCACTATTACCCAATGGTGATAACAAACTACCAAAATATAAATACAATTAAAACATGGAGCAAAACAACCCAACCCTGGTATTCTTTTCAATCGGTGACGGTGATAGTGCCACTTTAACTGGTTGGGGTTGACATTTTATATTGGAGCAGTTAATTGGTTAGGTTAGGTTAGTTACGATAGGTTAAGTTAGCTTAGGTTGGATTAGCTAAGGCAGCGCAGGTGAGGAGCATAATTTGGATCATTAATTTAGAAGAAGAAAAATTTCCGTAAAATTTTAAAGAGGCGCAAATCGGGTTTTCTGGCTACCATTCTTCCCTCCAGTATGCCCCCCCCCCCCCCTGCCACCACCGCTGCTTTATCATGCCTGTAACAAGCATTTTACGACTTTTGAAAATTTTTTTCAACCCTACACCCTTTTCGCCCTGGTTTTATGATGCGAAGTGGTGTTAGGATGAAGAGTATCGTCAGTTAGTACAAAAAATGAAGTGAATTGGCGTGGTGCCCGTAAGCTACTAGATAATTACCAAAACCTGACATCTTAATGTATTTTTATTATAATTTTTCCCCGACGCCCTAAAATGCTTCACAGATATAGCTAGGCTTAAAGAGAAGATGGGTATGTGTTCTGTCAACAAGGCTAATAAAATTCTTTGTATCATAAGGCCCCTCATGCATGGTGTCTTGCCAGACTTTAGTGACGGATGGTATATATCAAAGCAACAAAGAAAGCCCATGTAAACTTAGGAATGGAAAGCTGTCTGTTTTAGTCGCAGATCTCGTAAATTCAGGTCCAGTTTGCATGCCACGATAGTGGTTATAACGTACAACAATTCTACTACTAAGGTCCAATCTAGGACCTCACCGATATTCTGACTTCTATCCCAAAATGAGTTGCCTTATTTTCCCCCCTTTAATCGTGCTACTAAGACCGTGGGATGCTACTAAAAAGGATTCTCGGTTAATACTTTTACGAAAAATAACATATGGACCTCACGTGACGAGCTCCTTCCCTGTATCGCAGCAATAATGGTTGAAAGTTTCAGCAGTAAATTACGAAACCCGATCATACGTGAGAGTGTAATTTTACAGCAGCCACCTCTTTGTTCTTTGTTCTCTAACGCGTTCGCTTCAGTTGTAAACGAATTCTTAGTTCCTCGTTCAACTTACTAGACAGGAAATAAGGGAGTTTGTAGCGTTTCCATCTTAGGCCAAGTTCTTCAAAACTCAACAAAGAAACGTCAAGGTAATTTGTATAATTATTACTGATTTTGCTGGCACATTTTTAAGACGCAGGTTTAATCTTACGGTAAAAGGCAGCATAACAAGATACACTGACCAGACAGGTCGTCACATGCACTGGCAATACAGGAATTCATACCACACGCATATGGTTCTCGGCGTTAATTCCAAACAATGAACCATTGTTATCTACCGATATCCGCATCTCAGCCCTCTTGTAACACAATACAAGGATGTAGGAACACAACACTCAGCAAGCACTCAGCACTCGATTACAATGCAACGATGCAGGACACAACAATGAAAAACGATTGTTCTCTGCACCGGTGCTGAGAACTATAGCACTCGATTATTTTTTTTAACGAAACCCGTGTTACACGTCCCATTGTGTAAATTGGATTTATTTATAAATTGGATTTATTTATAAATTGGATTTATTTATAAAAGGTAAGTTATTTTTCACCATAATAAATACTGAAAATGGGCAATATCGGTAACATTTCAAGCATTAAAATTCATTGCAATATGACATCCATTGTGAAAATTTAAAGTTGCTCCTTTAAAACTTTCTTTAAAATCTGTAGTTGCGGCGGTACATTTTTGTTTACTTGTGGAGACGGTTAGTTTCCATGTAAAATGTCGGACGCATCGACGAAGGCGCCCGGTGACAGCAAACCAACAAAAAGGTTGGGGGGTCGGGTTTTTTTTCTGAGGACCTTTTTTTTGGGACGTGCCTTATTTTGGCCTAATCAGTGTTACGGAACATCGAAAACGCCTTTGTTTAACCGTTTTTGATTTTTTTTTTTTATGGATTTTCTTCATGATTCTGTCTATAGTTTGTTCCACATTATGTTTTCATAAAACTGACCGTATGACGGCACGTTTTCTTCCACTACGATTGCAAAAAATCCGTAAACATCCCATTCGTAAACTCTAACAGTAACTTTGTAGACTCTCCAAGTGTAATATCGTCACGTTTTTGCACTCTTAGCGTAAGGAAACGAGTCGTCATCCAGTCAGTTTTCTGAAAACATAATGTGGAACAAACTATACCAAAAGGGCAAGAAGGCAAAGAAAAGGGGGAAGGGGGGGGGTGGAGGAGGTGGATTCAACCCCAATAACCCCAATGTACGGGTGCCCTTGCGTACCGACTTCCGACACAACCATCTCCAACATTATATTACGTAATCTCTTTCGAAATATCTCCATCAATCGACAAATCAAACAAATCCTCGAATACCAAATCCGAAGACATAATAGAACACAAGACGCAAAAATAAAAGTTTTTTCCTTTCCGCCTTGCATTGTTGGACTACTCCGTGCACTACATCATTATTGGAGTCGCGTGCTTCTTCATTGTCGGGCACAGAGATGCGGACATCAGTAGATAAATAAGTTATCGCCCGCTTCCCTCGTGCAAAGGCCTGTGGCCCTCGACATTGTTAGTTCTCAGCACTCGGGAATCAGGCGATAATCACCTGTACTTACAAAGCTATTGTCGAGAGAACCCACTACTGAATTCTCTCAACAATGTAGCAAAGAAAGTTTGTCGAAAGAATAGCTTCGTCGTTGTCTGAACGGGTATTTCGGAATCAAGCTAGAATGCAATGACACAAGCAAATTTCATGCTTATGCATGCTTATTTTTAATACTTTTTTGTACTTACTAGTTGTACCCCCGGCGTATGTAACATCATACGCCGGTCTAGCCGGTTCCCGCATACCTGAGCGAAGTACTGTAGTGTGGGCAGTATAGAGTGAAAGGGTGGCGACTACCCCCTGCTTCTTCCTCCTAAGTCCCCTGCGGCCTACCCAGTTGTATGGTCTGATTTTCACCCATGCCCCCCCCCCGTACCCCCTTTCCCGTCCCGCACCGCCTCCCCCGTCCCCGATTCCCCTATTGAGTGCTCTGAATATCCCCATCCCTGCTCCCCCTCCATTTTAACCCGTGCTGATTTGTTTTGTTATGGAAGTAAATATCTTTTTTTAATGGACGACGCTCAATTGCCCGTTTTTCCGTTCTGATACCAAGCGCAATAAACCCAACAACGGTCGTGCATGCAATGATTGTTACTGAATCAACATTGAAACTCTTCAAGTCTGCTCTAAGAGGTAGCATTATTAAAGCAATATTTCGATTGTTACTGATTGTTACAGGCCACACCCGTTTGTTTGACATTGTCGGTCGCTCGCCCTCTTTCATTATCGTGCATAATGATGAATTTGCTTGCCCAACCTAAGCGTATTATATATATAGATGAGTAATATAACGAAACCAATTTATGAGTAATATTACTTTTGTTATTCCTACCAATTTTACGTTAATTTATTTGATTTGAAATACGTTACCATAACACAAACTTATAAAATACACCATAAATCATAAATTACACCATACATCATAAAATACACCATACATCATAACCAGCAAAGTAGCCACGACTCGAACCACATGCTAACGATCAGCTAGTAAAGTATGCTGAAAACTAAAACAAATCAGTTTGTGGATAGCTCTCACCCTACCCGACCAAGGATGCCTCCCAGAGAAGCCTAATGCTAGTATGCTGGCACAACCATCTGTTATATTTTGATTATTTTTAATATATTTGTTAAATATAGAGCTTTCGAATACATGTTTATTTTTGTTCATTTTACGTTAATTGATTTGCATTTGAAATACGTTAACATAATACAACAAAATCATAAAATACCCACGGGAACACAACACTACAACAGTTCAACACCAGTTCTACTTGAAACTAAAACAAACTATAACTATATAGTTCGTGGACAGATCTAACCCTACCGGATGAAGGTTGTTTCCAAGAGAAGCTTAATGCTAGCCGTGTTGACACAACCGTCTGTTTGATTATTTTTAATTCATTTGTTAAATATAAAGCTTTCAAATACACGTTTATTTATCGAACACGTGTACACGTAATCAATAAATGAATGGGCAGTGTATATTTATCACTGATGGAGCCCATTTGGCTATCCGTCCTGTAATTACCCATTTATTGTCTTACCGCTTCACTGTTCAAGATTCCGAAAGCATCCGTCATCACACAACGTCGAATAACCCAGTTATCCAACAAAGGTTCTCTTCTTTCATTTCTTGATTGTTATATACTCGATTCTGAAGTACCCCATCACCATTCATACCGCGGAAACTCAACGCCGAATAGCCTCTTCAAACAACTTCTCCTAAAAAAAAATGGAAGAAAAGTTGTCTCAAGGGGGTATTCGTCGTTCACTTTCCGCGGTATGAACGGTGATGGGGTATTTCGGAATCGAGTTACAGTCGATAAACACGAGCACAGAACCCTTCACCAAACAAGCAACAACAATGCTGTCTTTGCGTGAACATTGTGGCACGCACAGTCGCCTTGTTAAGCTTCTGAATTTAAGAACGTCAGCACGATTTGTTGTTTGTTCCAGCCACGACTCGAACAATATGCGGTTGGTATAAACGGGATAACCAACGGCGTCTTGGGAGTTCTGGCGACCATAACTCGTGGCTGGGCCACTCGTTGATTGTTGGCAGAACTCACTCGACGCCGTTGGTTATCCTATGCTTGACTATACTAGTTTAGTGAGGCCAGTACCAGACAATCCTCACTGAAAATTTAGCGTAGCTTAACTTGTCTTCATTGCAAGGCCTACATTGCGGAATCCTTATGTACAGTACCAGATATAACCAGTTACGACCGGCAATGTCTGCCTGTCTATGTAGTGTAAGAAAAGTTTTATTCAAGATATTACGGTAGGAAAATACGATATTCACTATCGCCAATAACAGCAGTTTTTGTTGTTTTTTTTTTTTGTTGCTCATAATTCTTAAATCAAGTACACTTGGTAG
>JAHWFP010153696.1:0-17939 GCA_023313725.1 Lithobius niger | reverse complement strand
TAATAAGGGTGGATTTAGAGTTGTGCCGGAAGCAAAACTGGTCCAAGAGTCAAAATAAAAGTCACACTGGACTAAATTATTAAAATTTTCCACCACCAAGCAAATTCAATGAAACTAAGTCGAGCGCATAAGAAGACTCCAGCAATATATATATATATATATATATATATATATCGCTTGTGCTGCACCATAGGTCAGGGGCTATTTTGCTTACACTGAACTATAGGCGAACATTGTACCAGCCAATCACAATGAAGCACGTGGTGACATCTCGTGTCGACATCAAACACCAACGCCCGAACCAAGGTAGCCTATGAGACAGCTTCAAAGGCTAATCTTGTTTAAAAGCGTAATAACAGGCTCTATTCCTACTTATTTTACTTGTAGAAAATTTCTAAAAAGCACTTCGGCTCCAAAGCTATTCAGCATTAGAGTATTAACGCGAGCGTGTGGTGAGCTTATGAGGTCGTGAATGCGTGACTGGCGCCGACATCTACCGAGAAAACCAAATACCAAACTCAACAATGCAATGCCAGCTGGGATAAAACTTGCTACGCGGTTACAACAGTGCGACAACAAATGTTGCAGTGCGAAAACATGGCTTCATACTAGACCTGTGCTGTGCTGTGCCGTGCTGTGATACTGTGCCATGCTGTGATGCTGTGCCATACTTGATCTTAAATGCAAACACTGCATCAAAACTGCTACGTTGCAATGGCCAGCGGAGCACAAATATCCGTACTAGTCTATGTCAGCCATTGCGTCTTCTGCGCGAGAGCAAAATTTAATCATATCAGTTTCATGGCCAGAAGCCATTTCGTCTCCCTAATCCTTTCGTGGTATTTCATTTATTTTTCCTTCATCCATTACTCAGTTCCGAGCCAGCAGCAACCATAATATTACTATTACAATTGCCATCATCCAAATATTTAATGGTTTTAAAGGCTCTAGGCAAGACGTGCTGTAATTCTGTAAATGGAAATATGAGTGACTAGACCATGAATTGAATCGGCATATTTAATAGCTGAGATCCAGTATTGGTTACAGTTGGTTCACGTTGTTCTCAGTAACTAAAGGGTGGCAGCTTGCATGTAGGTGGCTTTTTAGTGTAGCCCAGTGAAATTAAGACTTTAAATTTTTAAATAACTGCTTTGGTAAAAACCGAAGAAATTATTCTTTACATGTGTGTTGCGATTTGCAGTATGAGCGCTCATGGGTAAAGCCGGAAATACAGTATCCGTTTTTAGTGAGAGATCAGTTAGGGAAAGAGAATTTGACAGAAAACACACACACACACACACAAAATTTCCAATGCTGTTCCTGCGTGAACTCGAGGTTTCTTTCTAGAACCTTTCCAGATTTTCAAAGACCTGCACCAACTTGTTTTTAATTTAGGTAAAATCTAAATATCTTCGATCATGCCTTCGATCCACTTAAAGGCGGTCTGCCACCAAATTATTGTGCGCGCAGCGTAACTTGAGTCCTGCAAGTATGTTATGAGCTGCTACATCTTCCTGGAGGGAGCGGCTTTAATCGACGGCCGCCATTGTTTTTGTAATCATCTAGGATATCAACAAGGTGCTCTGCTATCTAAAACATACAATCGATTATCTGTATTCGTTTTGTGGCGAACTCAAGATAGGCCGCGGACACTATAACGTTGCAGCATCTAGCGATATCGAGTTCTCTCGCGCAGCAAGCAAAGGAATGCACGAAGCAAAACTTTTAAACGCAACAAACTAGCCACGTGGCTACTTAATTATTGAGCAAACATTTGGTACGTCCTCGTGCACCTGGAAACAAGCTGTAAAGATTACCGATATTAGTGTCACAAGATGGCGCCAGGAGATTTTCTTTATATTTTTCCGTGGCGCCATCTAGTGACATTAGTATCGTTAATCTTTATAGCTTGCTCCCAGGTGCACGAGGGCGTACCAAATTTTTACTCAACAATTCAGAAGGAACGTGGCTTGTTTGTCGTGTTTAAGGATATTTCTTTGTGCATTCCTCTGCTTGTTGTGCTAAACCATGCGCAATGGCTGTTTGCCGTGACGTCACCACGAGTTAGCCAATAACTAACGAGAACAACGGTTGTTTCGCCGTCTGATTGGACTAGCCCAGTCACGTGATATGCACGTCACAGCAAACAGCCATGGCGTGTGGTATAGAGAGAACTATATAGAGCTCGATGACACTTGATGCTCCAAACTTTCATTTGGTGGCAATCCGCCTTTAACTTCACAAAACGAACTTTAATTTTGTTTAGGGATGCACCGAATATTCGGTAATTATTCGGTATTCGGCGTATTCGGTCAAAAATTCAAGTATTCGGTATTCGGCCGAATACTGATTTTGGCCGAATAGTGACATTCGGTATTTGGCCGAATACTGATTTTGGCCGAATAGTGATATTTGGTATTCGACCGAATAGTATTAAGATTTGTTGGTATTCGGCCGAATATTTTTTAGTATAAATTTATGTAATTGTGTGAATGTAGGAACGTTAAGCTAAGAATTTACTTTCTTGGTTTGTGAGGAATTGTCTTCTGATATTTCTAAAAAGAAGGAAAAAATATGTTTAAATTACAGGTATTCGGTCAAGTATTCGGCCAAATAATTCGGTATTCGGCAGTATTCGGTTGTATATTCGTATTCGGTATTCGGTAAGTTGAGTATTCGGTTATATATTAGGTATTCAGTATTCGGCAACTTAACTATTCTATTGTATATTCGGTATTCGGCAAGTTGAGTATTCGGTTATACATTCGGTATTCGGCAACTTAACTATTCGATTGAATATTCGGTATTCGGCAACTTAAGTATTCGGTTGTATATTCGGTATTCGGGAAATTTTGTATTCGGTGGATCCCTAATTTTGTTATTGCATCGAAGTATATTCAGTTTTGGTTTCAGCTTTTGTTGACTAAAATGAACGCAAAACCATATTGCACGCTTCTTGGTTTCGACAGTCACAACGTGGTTCCGCGAGTATCAACAGTATCAACTGCGCCTTATTAGTTGCTAAACTAAGGAATCAGTTTTATTTCTGTCATTCTCAAAAAAAAAACACAGATTGCTTTTCATCTTCCAAGATAGTCAACACCACGAGCAATTTTAGTTTACCGGGTAAACAAAACATACTTCATAACGGAAGATCGATTTGAAATTCACCAAGATTGATACTTCCTATTGGTTGGTTGGAACAGCGGCGGCAGAAAGAAAAAATAGTGCAGAACGAATATGCAATTTTGCTATACAACGCGCCATGGCTGTTTGCTGTTACGTGCATATCACGTGACTGGGCTAGTCCAATCAGACGGCCGAACAGCCGTTGTTCTCGTTCGTCATTGGCTAACTCATGGTGACGTCACGGCAAACAGCCATTGCGCATGGTTTAGAAGGATTCAAATCAAAGAACGCGATCTGAAAAAATACTCTCCCTGCATTTCAAAACCGCCATTCCTTTCAAAACAACATCAACTATGACGATTCTTATAACGGAACTGCAAGCAAGCTAGATACAACAGCGCCACAACTTTAAATTAAAATCCGCCAGCTCCGTATTTAGAACATTCAGAAGGTAGAAACGGTTTTAATATAAAGGCAAATGAAAAGTCGCTGTAGAGAACTAAAAAATATGAAGTAGAGGTGCCGTTCGCGCGAGCGCTGGAATGTGCTCAACTCAACTGTCATTATCTTTCAAGTGCGTGTGGGATTAATAAAGGACGCTACGCGAGGTCCGCCGTCGGGCATTACCACTCACCGAGGGGAGTCATCACACTCACACTTGACGACTCGAGACGCAATGATGACGGTTTTCTTGCGCAATTCCTATCGCTTATTCCTCGTACTTGTTGAGAAAAAAAAAGAGAAAAAATTAACGATTTGCATAAATGGGTCTGCAGGATGAAACTCGACTTACGGGAAAGATCCCCACTGCCACAAACTTTGTTCCGCCATTGATGCCTTTTTAGAAGGTTGTAGCACTCCCCACCGCCAATTTACTTCTGACAACACAATGATTATACTGGGTTCGCACAAGATCACACACAAAAAATTCAAACACTCAACGGCTTCTTCTCAAACCAAAATATTTTTTCAAGAACTTTCCCGATACCCAATACAATTTTGTTAAAGACGTTTATTTATTCAACAAACTTAATAAAACAAAAAAGAAATATTTTTTAAGGACCTTTATGTACAGGGTGGTCCACAAAAAACTGACGACCCAACATTTTATACGTCCAACTTTTCTACTTAGCACCCATCAGAACCAGGACAGGACGGAAATCCTCCCGTTTCATTAATGTTTGATTTCAGCCCTCTCCTGGTTCTGAGGGGTGCTAACCAGAAAAGTTGGACCTGTAAAATGATGGGTCGTCAGTTTTTTGTGGACCACCCTGTATTACACCAAACTTAATAAAACAAATATTTTCTCAAGAAATATTTTTGTAAAGGACTTTCCTAGACCAATACAATTTTTTCAAGGTCCTTTACTATCAACAAGCTTACTAAAACAAAGCTAGTCAGCTTCAAATATTAGTTTTACCGGTGAAGACCCACAACATCTCAGCAAACACGTTAATTACATGTTTTTATCGTGCGCATAAAAAAAAGCCAATAGAAAAAATCGTGGGAAGAAGTCAGGTTACGTTAGGCCAGTTGCCTGGGCTCGAATTTGACCAGGCATGATATGGAGTTTCTCCAGGAAACTTATTCTCTCTCGGGGATTCTTCCATCAGTTTTTTTCAGCTTTTATTTTCGCAGGTCTTTTTTCCTAAATTTATTTTAATAATCTAGTAAAAACATCTGATGAAAACGAGCGGGAAAACGCAACTGAAAAGGTAAGCTCAACAATATTTTACGACAACCACGCAAACTGTTTAAAACAAATTGCAGTTCATTGCTCTAAGCTAGGGCATTATATTAACTTGCAAATAGCTCACGCATATGTCAAGCCGCAAGAACAAACACTTAAACGAAAGAACTTGGGACGAGGACGGCATTTTGTTTGTCGAGCCAAGGCTGACTGGAGTAGAAATTGCTTGTCTTGCCTCTACGCGTCCTCACGCGTGCCAGAAGAAAGCCTCTTATTAGTACTGCTTTGGCTTTGGTACAATGTTCCCCATGGCATCGCCAAACTTGAGGAACAAGTTTTTTTTGGGGGGGGGGGGATGAAAGGGGTAAAGCCGGGTACCAATGTCAATGTAACTTAAATAATAATAAAATAATGCATCCTAGTATAAAGTTTGGCCAAAACCAACTGTCAACCTAAATTTTCCACCACAAAAGGATGACAGACAGAAGGGTTGTGAGCCGCTGACACTGCGCCAAGGGAATGGGGGGGGGGGGGGAGACAGATAAAGAATCACAACGTTTACATGGCCACTTTGAAGCGCTTCACAGGTATGCGCATCGCGTCCGTCTCGCCTCCGCGGGTCTTGTTAACACCCGTTCGTGGCGCTTTCTCCCGAAGCGCTTCACGGAGATGGTTTGAGAGTCTGAATCGCATAGTCTTTGTGCATGTAAACACTCGCAATCGCATTGAGCCGTTGGAGAACGCTGGTAAAGATGGCGGAAACAGTTACGGCGTCCACTAATTTGTGCTGGTGCCATTCGAATTTTAGGTTAATAAACTGAAAATAAGTGTACATGACTAAGAAGACCACTAAGTTTTGATTACATTTGGTTACTTGGGTCTAAGCTGACCTAGTTTACTGCAGGCAGAGTGTAGAGCAGCGTGGGACTTGCTCCCTATTTGGCAAAGGGAGGGCAGGAAGGAAGGGTTTTCCGATCGCACTGGCCGAATCGCCTTCCTTAGCGGATTGGCCCTAATTGCGGTCTTATGTCTTGTAAACAGGTGCCGTTTTTGACGCGCATTTCAAAGCGCATCGTTAAAGTGCGCTTTCTTGCGGCCATGTAAACGTAGTGAATCTCTCTTCAGGAAGGCAGAAAAAAAAGCCCGTTACAGAATCCATACAGACAGTCTTGGAACGAAGTGCATTCCAGACGAGAATCACCCGCACTGCTAAAAAATATTTGCGACAAACCAGTCTGGATCCCCTAGTCGCCAGTTTCCAGGAATGACCATGAGTGCAGTAGGGTACGCGGGGGCCAAGTCGAAAATGGGAAGGTCTATCGCGATTAAGTTTCGTAATATCTTACACATGTCAAAATAAGATCAAATCTTAGACGTCACAATTCCACAAGTTCAAGTCGAACTCTTGAGGGACGTTCTATATGGTTGACGTTATGAATTCCGGAGAGGCCCTTAGTAAATTTCCTCTGAATGGACTCGACCAGTTCAATATCCTTGGCCAAATACGGAGGCTACACCAGGGTGGCATACTCAAGCAAAGGGCGTACAAAGGTTTTAAAAGCCCAAACTTTACAAACGCATTTTCACGAAAATAAAAGAGTAAAGCATAGGTCCATTCAATACGATATAAACGTACCCAACACCCATTATGAAACAAATAGCACTGCATCCGTAATATTATCGGGAAGTATTTTTGATTCCATTAAAACAAGTGATTTAGGAATCAACACCTTGGTTATTCCAATGCGTTATCAATTTCCTTAGCACACGAGGACCTTACCACTACGAATTTTAGTTTCAATAAATAGTTTAGGTATGCTGAGAAAAGACAAGAGTTGCATGGAGTGCTAACCAACTGACACCACACAGGAACGGAACACGTCGTCAACGTCTTCCACATCCCCCCACCCCAAGAAATCGTCAAAATGTTTACGACTTCCACGTAATGTTTCCAGATTCAGTACTTTACACTAAAACGAAAAGCTTTAGCTTCCTTTTCGGAGTCTTAATGTGCATTAAGCACAACCATTTTCACATTCCTGTAGCACGCACATTATTCTTATCGAAGTAATTCAAACGAAAACAACCGCTGGCTGAGCAACGAGACCAATAAAAGCGTTATCAGCAGTTTGTTGATCACAACAAATAGTGTCTAACTGTGCAGTACGTACTGGGGTACTCAATTTCCCCCCCCCCCTTTTTTTTAGAAGTAAAGCAGCATTGCCCCTGGTGTAATGGTAGCGCGGTTTAATTTAACATGGCCTTTATTTTGATATAAATACGAAACTTTACCCTTCACAATTTTTAACTATAGTTCTTAAACGGACGTATCGCCCAAACGCGATACTTATCAACAGGGTCGCAATTAAAGGGGAAGGGAGTACTGGGAGCCACGCCCCAGACCCCCCCCCCCCAGACTTTTGGAACGTTTCACAAGATTTTAATGGTGGAAAAAAATCAAGAATTTCAAATTCCTGGATTTCCAAATTTATATCCCAGTTCAAGAATTTCAAAATAAAGATTCTAGAATCATAAATTTAATAACGACCAATAGACTTCCTATGATTGTTGCGATAGTCGATCACAGCTACGAGCGGCCTTCTACCGTGGCTATGAGAATTAAATATTCCCTGCACGGATGCGTTACGCAATCACGATGCGTAGTAATATTCAAGCTGCTCATTAGATCCAACATGGCGACTGTAATCTCAACCGTCATCGTAAAGGAATCGGTGATTATTTTGCCACAAGATAAAGAAAAAAAAATAATTACTTACTGTCGAGTAATCAGAAACAGGACGTTAAGATCGTCTTACCTGTAACAAAGGGAAAAAATATTAAAATTTCGGGGAAAAAAACTAAAACGAACAGCCTACAGACTCGAACTTGAATGTTCGAAAAAACAGTTAGGGTATTTAAGTTTCTACATAAAGGAATGCTGAAATTCTAAACGAAAACAATACTGCCACTGGCTTTATTATGCAGTTATTAAAGACCAAAAATTTCTATGTACTTTTATTGCGTTTTCTTCTAAATAAATAAATAAATAAATAAATACGGATGCAAACCTATTTACGTTGCCTTTTGGACTTGTATGTCAGATCGCCTGAGCGGGGAATCGAACCCACGCTAAAGTCCTACCATTGAGCCCCATACTGACACGCTCTGTATATCTCAGTGGGCCGCGTCAATATGATTCAGCATTAGGACCTCGCTATTGATTTAAGGCAGTCTGACATATAAGTCCAAAAGGAAACTTTAAATACGTTTGCATCCGTATTTATTTAACCCATCTTGAGCCAATGGCTTTCCGTCCTGTTTAATTCTTCTAAAGAAGCAGGTCAAAAGTTGAACCAACTCTGTAGAACGATTAAACCAGGGACCTTCTACCAACTAATCTTGCTTTTATATTGGGAAGGTCCACTCAATGCACGGGCGAGATTACCAAGATGCAGCAGTTAACGACGTCGTTCCTTTCAAACCAAAACAATGCCGTATTTTGCCGGTGCTAGTGCGGTAGCTGACCGGATTTAGATAGCTTAATGCACTATTAAAACAATTTTAACGTTTGTAGTGGTCCGGCTTACGTTTGATAAAAAGCGTTTATTCGTTTTTAGTTCAGCTTTAGTTCATCCAATTCGTTCAGCAAAATCAACAGCCAATATGATGCAAAAATTAATGAAACATGGCATGAACAGCAAGCAGTGACGTCAGACACGTTCGAGTTTTGCCGAAGCATCTCACCAAAATCCCGCTCGTTTCTCACGCTGATACTTAGCATTGAGTGGACCGACCACACCAACGCTACCCTTTAGCTCATTAGTGTAAACTGGAAACTTGTAGGACTATATAATACAGAATACCAAAGCCTTGAAAAAATATTCAGAAAATTCAAGTACAGCGTTTTTACTTTGGTTCGTTTTTTTTTTTTGGCTTTCGTTCCTTTTTAAATTGCTTTCGTACAGTTTTGTATTGCGCAGAGTATAACAATAAACGAAAGCAAAAAAAAA
The DNA here is from genome assembly GCA_023313725.1 of Lithobius niger. Taxonomy (NCBI): domain Eukaryota; kingdom Metazoa; phylum Arthropoda; class Chilopoda; order Lithobiomorpha; family Lithobiidae; genus Lithobius; species Lithobius niger. The sequence continues at coordinate 9,110 of JAHWFP010153696.1, read as the reverse complement.
AAAAAAAGGAGGAACCAACGTAAAAAAAGCTGTAAATCCAAATTTATAACCAGGAGCGGCATAAAAAGGGATTCTCCAACACATTTCTATGATTTGCTCCACTTCGTACCGAGTCCTGACCCCATGCGGACGGTTGTCACACTATTGTCAGTTATTACTTTTGCGAAAAACTTACGTTACAAATTACGCTATGCTGGCTTTTTTTACCCAATAAATACATGTGAAATATATGCCTTGTGCTGCGAATGGTCGAAAATTGAAGAAAATTGAATGGGTTAATTGAAGCAGAAATTGTGCGTCTTGCCGCCCGCCTCTAATAGTGACTTCACACGGAATAATTCGTCTCGGGCTGGAGGCTGGCCGCGGCCGAACGTGACGGCCAGACTCGGTCAGCCCCATTCAGCAGATTCTGGAGGGCCAGCGCGCCTTGATTTCAGACGGTTTAATTACAAGCGGCCGTTGTTTTGACAAGAACTGGTGGTGGGAAATTTTTAACTATAGTGAAGCTTTGTTAGCATTTCCAGCGGCGCGGCGCGCGTTAGGATTTCAAACGGAATAATTAAAACGTGCCGAGCAGCGCCACCCCGTGCTATTCCGGGCTGGCCACTTGTTGCGTAACGGCCGTCGTGGCTCGCTTGCGTGCGGCATGGGACGGGACGGCACGGCACGCAAACATTATTCCGTGTGAAATCACTATAAGCCAGTTCTCGCATATTGCAGCAAGTATTTGCCTCTTGTCATTGCTTTGTTAAGATGCGCTTTTGGAGAAGTTAAAACAGGCTTGGAGCCAGGAGCTCTGAAACCTGGTGCTTCTCTCTCAGACGGCCTTGTGCAAACGGTGGAATTGCAAAGCTATGTGTCTATACCTCACGAACATAATTTCTTGATAGTCTACACGATTTATTTGTAAATCGAAATAAGACCACGAAGGTAACAAACGACGAAAATCATCGTAAATAATAAATGCACATCGAAAAAATCCATCAGCGAAATCGTGCAATAGCAATGACGCAGTAGAGTAAGCCACCTTTAGGCCGCAATTTACGCAACGACTCGCATTTGCATTTTCGCAGCTAAAAGCTAGAAATCATCTGAAATTCCAACATGGCGGCGGCTTTAACTCTGCCGGCTCGCAATGAAAACGTTCAAAAATGTGATTTCAGATGCGACTGGAAAATTGTTTCGTCAGAAGAAATTCTTTATCTTATTGTAACTAGCTAATCCAGGTAGAGTTGTTACCATGGCAACGACACCTTTGTATCGCGATTAAAATCTAGCCGTGAGAATGTGCACAGGAGAGTTGTTGCCATAGCTCGCCTTTGCATTCTCGCAGCTACAAGCTAGAAATCATCCGAAATTCCGACATGGCGGCAGTTTCAGCTCTGCCGGCTTGCAACGAAACATTCAATAACGTTGAGTTCAAAAGCAGCTTGTACAATTATTTCGTTAGGATGAAGTCTTCATCTTATTGTCACGGAATATAAGACTGCAACCACTTACTCAAACGATGTCGACTTTAGCTAATTCGGATAGCGTTGTGGCTATGGCGACGTTGTGGTGTTGTGGCCATAGCGGCGAGTGGCGTGAACTGAATTTGAAATCGGCGAACCAGTCACTGCCGCCAAACCACTGCCAAATCACCAAATCACTGCCGCCATGATCCAAATGGCCACTCATACATTGGCATAAATATAACTCACTAATGTGACCAGAACTCCTTTCTACCGAAAGTGCTCGGCCAAAACTGATGGAGGGTGAAAACAAACCGATACGTATTAATTACGCTCAAAGAAGGACAAATGAATCTTTGTAAATAATAATAATTAACCTTTGTAAATATTATAAATATGTAAGGATGCTACGGAAGTGGACGATTATTCTCAAGACACAATGCTCAATCCTAATTCACTCCTTACTGCAAAGCTAGGGGACTGTGCACATAGCATTACATATTAGGCCTTACTGCACAGCTAGGGAACTATGCACATAGCATTACGTATTAGGCTATCAGCGGAATTTAACCTTCAGCTATACCTGTGACGGCTTCTGGAAATCCAACCTTCCAGTTAAGAGCTCCCACACCAACTGGCTCGAGCCCTTCCATCTGGCCGTCTTATATACCTGTGAGAAGAATGGGCTCTTGCCTTAGGCTACTGGCAAACAGGTGCACCCCGGTCCTAACTGGTTGAACAATAGGACTCGCTCGTCACCCGGGCTGTTGGGCGATCTCCCAACTCCTGCGTGTGCACAGTAGTAAGCGGCACTTAACAGCTATGTTATCAACAAGGTGCACTGCGGAGCGCTGTCTCCGTAGTTTGCATGTTGCCGTAGATGTAAACAGTTACAAAGGTAAGTCAAACAAAAGACCAGTAGACGAATTGCCATATCAGTAAAGACAGTATGACAGTGATATGTGATGGAAGGGCTCGCCTGTGCGAAATCAGTTCACGGCACTAGTGCATAAAGGTGACTGTGCATACTGTCGACTCGACACTAGAAACGCAATGGACCAAACGACAGTTACAAGCGAGGAGCGCCAACAAAAAAATTAAGATGCCAACCGAAACAAAATATAAACACCCAGTAATGTAGCTACAGTCACATTTCAAGGGTGGAAAAATTTAACAAAAAAAAAAATATCGAACTTACCAGCATAAATGAACAAGAACACCCCCTTTAAAATCTGGAACTAAATTACTGGAGTAATTGCCGACATAAATCTAAATATCCACGAGGATTGTGGGCTAGTTAACGTAGAAAAGTTTACACTCAATGGCGGGTATTAACCGACAACGTGACCAGAAATGCTTGCGGTAAGCATGTGCTATACGTACGCTAATCGAGAACATGATTGATGGCAATATCGACAAAAGACCGAAGTCGTTGCCACTGCCACATCGTTAACAGTAATGGGAGATAGAGCACAATGATGCGGAAATATGCCACTTTAGGATATCTTATCTGCAATGGTGAGTAAAACAGCAATAAGAGAAGGGGGGTGGGGGGATGTGTGTGCAAAACCCTGCATTATTGCGGAGAAATTAGAGCGCAAAGAATAAACACCATGGTTCTCATAAGTCTACAAACCAAACGTCGATGCGGGCGGGTGGCTCTTCATTTTTTTTGCTGAATTTATTTTTCTTTCGTAGAGCTTCATTTCAAAATGCACCGAAATATAGTTAAAATGCGCATTTTGTTACATGATAACTCGAATTACAGTGCACTATAGCCAAAGTCCGTGCTAACCATGGGTGGTGTTGGATATACCGTTTGCAACATTCGTACGATCTGGTCGCTCACGTGTACGTACATTATACACCAAATTAAGTTTCTTCAATCACATTTTTGCACGCACTGCCTGACAAACGACGATTTTTGTTTCTGCTCACTCAATCAATCAGTCCATCCCCCTTCAGTTCTCCTCCCTTGGTTAGCGTAAATACACGCAATGAAGCTACATTAAATAAATAAATAAATAAAACAAACTGGTTGCGGGACTGTTAATTTACTTCAGTATATTTTTGGGCACAGTGGCTAACAAACGCTGATTTTCGTTCACTTCGTTCACTCAATCAGCGCATCCCCTTCAGTCGCTACTCCAGAGTTGGCATAAACATACGCAATGAAGCTGGAATTGTTTTAAAAATAAATCAACTGGATGTTGATTTCCTTATGGGAATGTTTGTCCAGCACTGTTTCGCTTTCAGTAGAATTCACTTTTGTTGTCAGCAGTCAATAAATTTTTCGATGGTTGAAAATGCGGTTGCATGTTTCTCGGTCACCTAAACTGTTGATCCCCGAACTACTTTACAATATTTCGTTAGCTGGCAACGTGGTCATGCAACCAAAATTGTTCCATCGCAGTGGCCGATTCAGGGCCAGCTAGGAGTGTTAAGGGTTAATGGAGAGTTAAGGAAGAGTTAAGGGATGGATAAAAGCATTCGTTGGTTCGCAAAGAGTGGTAATACACTCTTGTTTTATCAGACTAAACAAAAGTAATTAGTGGCGTCCCACAGGGATCCGTTCTTGACCCTTTACTGTTCATTCTCTACTTGAATGACCTCACTTGTAACAATAACACGGATCATGAAAAATTAGATGACGATACTTGCCCATTATTACTGACTGATTGTAAACTGCTCCAGCACGAAATAAATAATATGGAATCCTGGGCAGAAAAATGGAAGCTGCGTGGGGAAAGTATCTAACCCTCATGATTACACCATTGGCATGACAAATATGAAAAGCATGAAAACTACTATTAGTCTCAAAAACCTCGGAATACCGTTCCAGCCGGACCTTAAATTCTCTACACACTGTAACTACATCGCTATGTTGGCAAATCGTAGATCTTTTATTGAACAACGCTGTTTCACCACGCATTTTAATGCACAAACTCGGGCATATAAAATATACGTTCGCCCTCTCCTAGAGTACGCATGCCAGGTGCGGTCACCAAGCCTATTAAAAGATATCGACCATATAGAGTCAGTTCAGAGACGTTTTACAAAATCACTACCAGGATTGAAAAGTAAAACGTAAAAACAACGTTAGGAACTGTTACAACTATTCACTCGAACGGTATGGACTTACAGCTGATTTAATTCTCTCACTTATAAAATCTCACATAATATGCTACCTCTTGATCTTCCTTTCTTTGAAATAAACATTGGCACATGAACTAGGGAACAATAATTAAAACCAATGATTTCTAAGTTTAACCTAACTGTAGAAAATCTTTTTCTCTTTACGAATTGCCCCAAACAAAGTTTACCCTAAACTGTAGAAATTTCCTTTTTCTTTACGAATTGCCCCAGTTTGGAACTTTCTTCCTACATATAGATGATATCCCCCCCCCCCCCCCGCCCCGCCCAAAAAAAAAATAATATAAAAAAATTCAGGATCACAGAATCTGTTCGTTTTTGTGTTTTGGGGTTTAATAGTTTAAGAGCTGTTACTTTTCTTGCGTTGTTCAAGTCAGTTAAACTAGCATAAATTAATGGTGTGCAATTAAAATCAAGAATGTTAACACGCAAGTCATGCAGTTGGTGCTAGTGCTGGACATCTTTGCCTTTCTTTAGCCTAGACTAGAGTAAGAGTTTATAGTACTGCACAACAGGCTGCTGTTAGCGACAGAATGAAACATGCATTGGAAAGGAATCTGACGGAAATTTGTTTTCACCCATTATCGACGTGTTTTATACCAGCTCCAACACACGTAAACGTATAAACAAACGGTCAATGGGTATAGGGTGATGTGTTTTAGTGCATCCCATTCCCCAAGTCCCATCGCCCCCACCTGTTACATTTTAATACTTTTAACCTATTGGAAGACAGTTGTCATTTATTACCTATCCCAGGACTTTGTCGCTTCTTTTTGTCCAATTACGTGCTCGCACTATTGACTTTCGATCGCAGCTGGCCTTATTTATGTCACTATAGCTTTCCAGCGGCGACAACAGATGGATTTATCCATCTCATAGTTTGTTTTCCATTGTTGCAGAATGTAGTCGAGGTAACTAAGTGCAAATTGTCGCTTTCCATTTTGTAACAATTCAACGTGGGTCACGAAGTCCGCATTCACGAAATAAGTCATTTAATCATGCCAACCGGCTCAAAATTAGAGCTTAAGCGTTATCTATATATTTGGCTTTGGGGTTGCATCGTTGGGATCAGACCATATCAGGGATCATGACCAGCACATTCATACATGCATTATAATGAAAAAGGACGAGCAGGTTCATTCTTGCCACGAGAGCAGGTCATTCTCGGCACGGTAGCAAAGAAAAAGGGCGAGCGGTCGACATTGTGAATGGATATGCCCTGTCACAATCATTGCTTCAACAATGCTGGCTATTAGAGCAGAGTTGAATAGTTTCAAAGTTGGTTGAGTAACAATCACTGCATGCACGATGGTTATAGCAGGCTTATCGTGCTTGGTATCAAAACGGAGAAACAGGCCATTCAGGCACACTGAGAATAAGAGTAACACCCTCCATTGAAAACGCTATTTACTTCTCTAAGAATACAAAACACCACGATCCTAGGTAGGGGGAGCAGCGATGGAGGGTATTCACACCACACAATGCCAAAAACGCCGGGGGGGGGGGGTGGCAAGGGGTCGAGGAGGGACCGGAGAGGCAACGGGGGGGGGATCTGCCCCCCCCATGGGGGACTGGGGGGGGGTTTGTCGGCGGCGGTTTTCAATTCATGCTGCCAAGTATTTCGCTCACACGAGCGGGAACCAGGTAGACCAGTGTATGTTACTCCGGGGGTACAGCTAGTTTTGTTTTAAACTGTCAAATTTAAATATAAACACGGATTGGTTCATTTTGGTTCTCAACAACGAATCAACTTTTCGCTAGCTGACAATGTTACTCCCTGCACGCCCAAGCATCGTTGCACGGCCGAAATTGTTGTGAAAGCAAGGTTTCTCATGGACGTAAATTGTTGCTTCGTTAAAGTGGTTGATGGCGATGAACACTGTGCTGTAATACCTTACCGTAATTATTGTTGTCTAGATAGACAGTTGGAGATTATTGATCTCGCAAATTATGTGAAAGGTATCAAACGCCATTCTGTAGGGCGGAATAAATCACAACTCGCCCGCCATGCTCGAGAGGCGAAACAAATAGGTGTCTGACTAGCAATACAACTGCGTGGATTTGGCCTGACAAACCATGTGTAGCGCACCGTCACGCCTCATCGATTCGGAGACGTGCTAAGGGCTACTGAATACCAAATAGGGGGCCCGTGGCCTCCGTATAATTGCAAATGATGAATTTGCAAATCGTTTAGGTCTGATTAATTCCAGAACACGCTGCTAACCCCGAGCAAATCAGAAGACAGCATCACGAAAGAAAAAAAAGAAACAAGTGATTCGTATAAAATGAAGAACGAAATAGGAGCAACTTGAATTCCACACAAGACCAGCAAATTTTATCGCAACATCCAACATTAAAAAAAAACGCGAGGAAGAATTTCCTTAAGCAGAAACATGATTAAATAAAAATAACGCCGAATCCTCCTGAATATTAGAAGATCTCCTCTTCGCAGATTCTCTCCGGCTCAAAACTTTCTTGAGAGCATTTACAAGTCTAATTTTTGATCCATGCAGCCCACAGCTTCCATTTGCTTAAACAAAAAAAAATAAATAAAATAAATAAAAAAATAAAAAGACGGCTTGGAGTACATGGAAGTTTTTCTTTCTTTTTTTCTATGACTATCAAGGAAGGGCAGAAACGCATTGTTTAAAGTGTTAGCTTTATGGCAGCATCGTTTAACCACGAGTTATCTACTCCTACGTGAAATAATTACCCGCAATAATATTACTTTGGAAGTTTAGACGTACTCCCAGCCGAAGCCACGGAACCAAACGGTTAAGGAGGGACAATTTTGCTAGGTAATGCCAATCGGAAATTCTAGGAACTTTTACATGCCACAATTCACACGAGCACGAGGCATCACAGGGCCCTTCTCTTCCCAAAATGCCAGGGGTGGCTGATGGCAGGCTAGAACCACTTGAGACACCCGTGGCAACCATTAGACCAAATTGTATTCGCACACAATAATATTACTAACTAAAAAAAAGTGTTGATGACGTACAGTGCCCAATAGAGCAAAGGAACTACTTGCCATCTGAAGCAAGTTCAGCCATCACGCAAACATTCGTAGACTATTTTGACGAAGCAGCAATCGTACGATGAACATTTGTGCTGGTGGAGAATGGTAAATACCGTGTTAATGTGCTAGCTTTACTTTCTAAGCTTACCATCCGAGTTTGTGTAATAGGTTTCGCATAAATAAATTAAACTAATTAAACAACAAAGAGGGATGAAATCTTTCAGCCTAGTTATATATAGGGCTGAAAGATCTCAGCACTCAATTAAGTACAGCCGATAGTTGGAGCGTTCACAAAACCAATGTTGCTATTGATAACCGAGGGTTGAGATGAAATCGGTAGCCGATTTCCACATATGCGAATTAGGCTGCAGCCTAGGGCACCGATAATCAGGGGGCGCCAACATTACCTCCATTTTCCGCTGCCATGGCAATCAATAATATATTTTTTTAACGTTGAAATGGGGAAAATTTAAGCCGATTTAAAACGAGAAAATTTATGCATTCCAGCAAAGCAAGTACTTCTTGCTCCTCACCTTTTAAATTATTTATTTGGGAGGGGGGGGGGAGGAGGGAAACGTTTTAATGTTCCCCTCCGTCCACCTCAACCCCACACCCTGGGTTCTGGGTATAGGAAACACTTGTAAAGTCAGGTATTGTGTGCGTGGCGCATCTTGAGTAGTGGAAATATTTTACGAGCGACTACGTTTTCCTGGAGGGGGCGGCTTTAACAGACGGCCGCCATTGTTTTTGTAACCATCTTGGATATCAACAAGGCACTCTGCTGAGATAAACGTACAATTGATTACCTGTGTTCGTTCTGCGGCGAACTCAAGATAGGCCGCGCACACTTTAGTGAACTATGACGCCAATTGATGAATGCTTGCACTGGATATAAGCCGCACAGAGAGGGTTTTTTTTGAGTTGGGAATAAAAATTCAATGAAATTACTACACAGGCACTAAAGTCAAGAACAGGGAGCCTGAACAAACTGTTTCCTAAGGTTAACATAGAGACAATTCTGTTTTTTTTTTCCGTTTCCCCCGCCCCTTTTTTTTTCACCCGTAGTTCGAACAAGCTGAAGAAAGATCAACACTTTTTTTTTTATTTATTGAAAAAAGAAAAAGAAATTGGCATCGAAGTACAACGAGGAAGGTTGCAGCACGAAAAGTTGAGAAACGGGGTGTGCCTGGGAAAAATGGAGCCACGAAACCTCAAGATTCCAATATATACTGACTGCCAAGCAATTGAATGGGAAGCAGGGGAAGCATGATACGCAATCGATGACTTCTTCCCCTCGTTTTTCGTTATCCCCCGGAGGAAAGCACAAGTAAACAGCCGCCCAGAAAGCAGAAAGTGAAAGAAAAAAAAAAGACACAAAAGAGCCAAAACAGGATGAAATATGCAGAGCCAAACTGCTGTAAACTTCGTCGAATTCTCGGAGTTCTCCTGAAACTTGAAAGCGTCAAAGTTAGTTGTGAATTCCAGCA
>JAHWFP010153691.1:0-23886 GCA_023313725.1 Lithobius niger | reverse complement strand
GAAGTTCTGCTGATAAATTGAAGATAGACTGCCACACTGCTACGCTGACACCTGTCCTGAGTGGGAAACACCAAACTCGCACAGAGATCGAAGAGAGTTCCTGGGCAGGTAAACGAATGCACCAGTATTAATCCGCACTTTGGGAGGTTCAGACGAAAACCGAGTCTGTTTAAAAGACGAACGACCTGATCCAGCTTTTCCAAAAATCATCTTTCACACAAATCTCTGAGCAGATAGACGTCGAGATATGCATATGTTGCCATTCCCCTGAGGTGTAGATAACTTAAGAATGGCTACAAAATCCAGGTGAACAACTCTAGAGCAGTTGCTAGGCTGAATGGTAGTGCTTTGAAGTGGTAAACCGTGGTTCTAAGGACGAAGCGAAACAAGTGAAACAGTTGCTGGAGGAGCAGAATGTGATATTTGCATCCTGAAGATCCAAACTCACGGTGCAATACCCCTGCTGCAGGAAATCTCGCACTACTTGCAGTATTTCCATCTGGAAGTGTTAAACACACAAACGGCGGTTTAGGGCATTTATGTAAGTTAACACCAAACGATTGTCCCAGACTTCTTTGGTACTATGGAAACTGGGCTGCAGAAGCCTGGGGAAAGAAGACTTTCCAATTTCGAATCACCCTTTTTTTTTGCCAGTTTAAAAACTTCTTTTGCCATAGCGGTATCTGGTCTCCGTCCTGACGTGGGAGGAAGGTCCATCAGCACCGGCTTGGAGAGAAACTCGGGAATATAACCCTCTCGGATGGTCTCAAGGACAAAAGGATCATCGATAATCGATTTCCAGGTTGTGAGGTGAGTCCCGAGTCGTCTGCCTACTTGGTGATTGGGAAGAGGAAGGGACCGAGTTGCCTGTGGAAACGCTGAATTGTTCAGCAGTCAACATTTAGCATTTTGGGTTCCAATTTACAAGGTTCTGATTTAAAAAAAAAATAGTGAACATTACGCAGTGGCGTGTATTTTTTTGTGAAGAATATTTTCCCATAAATCAGTTAAGAACAAAAATAATTACTTTTATTTATTTACAAAGAAAAGTGACAACCTTACGTCGTGCACTGAAAGCCAAACGTCCCAACGTGCATCATAATCTATGTGAGGGTCCCCAAGCAAAACAAATAGCCAGATGATAATTCGTGCAGCTAAGGGTTAATAGATTTTTTTTAATTACTCACACATTAACTCGCCACGGCGATCAAATTACAATTTTTTTCTGTAATTTTCTGGCAAATGGTCAATAATATAAAAAAAAAAAACCTTAATAGTAACTTTTTTGAGGCAAATTGTATTCCAAACATATTTTTTCAACATCTTTCTTCTTAAACAACCCATTTACAAGATAATTGTAAACATATCTAATGCCACTATAACATTCGGGTGCCAATTACGAATTCTTTCATTTGGATGAATAACTTAACTTTTGACATATCAACAAATGTTTTTTTTACTTTCTGACACCAGAAGAAAGAGATTGACACTATTGGGACCAAGTTCACTTATAGACTACGGGATCCAGGTTGCTCCTGACTATTGGTCTCTGGCGTCATGTCGAAAGACAGATGGATACACGACAAGCATTAAAGTGGCACTGTCGCCGATTAAAAGTCTGCAGAATCTGGCAAAATCTAGTACTATCTAGCACTTGCTTGCATAAAGCGAAGGAATGCACAACGCCATTTCTGTTAACGAAACAAACGAGCCACGAGCCTCCTTATTACTGAGTGAGAATTCGGTGTTTCCTCGTGCACTTGGGAGGAAGCTGTAGATTAACAATATCACTGCCGCTAGGTGGCGCCACGGTATTTTCGTACGATTTTCAATCGGTAATAGTGCCCCTTTAAAGCATAGCGTTGCTTTAGTAAAATAAGATTCTGGCGATATTGCATCAACTGGCCTGGAGTCGCAGAAACGAAACCCACTCAGCTTCTCTCCCAGACGACCTTGTAACAACGGCTGGAATACAAAACGATAGTTACAACATGGACACTCCCACGTCTTATGGACGTATATTTATAAGCTCCTGCTGTAGGCCTAACAACATGTAGTTTCGACTAACCTTTATGTTAAACAAATAAACACATAATCGTTGTAAATAATATAATGATAAATTGAAAATAAGCCATCAGCGAACGTCATACATTTATATCGCTTCTACACTAGACCTCGAACACCGTTTTTGGTTTCTGGGCCCCGACATATATCCCCAGACAAAACTGCAGTTCCACATAGAGAAAATCCAACACCCTTCTTTTCATACCCTTTCCTTACTAGACTCCGACATCGAGGCCAGGGTCCGGATTTTATACCCCTTCCACATTGGGGTAAAAGCCCAGGCCTGACCCTCGACCCTTCCACACTGGGTTAGGACACGGGCCCGAACTCGGGACTTGAAACATACACCCCTATGCTGTGTTTCAGTGTAGAAATCGGAGCGCAGGCGACATTAAGGAAACGTTTTGGCTCTAGGAGCACTGATAAACAACAGTGAGGTAAAAGGAAAGTAGGAGGAGAGGATGGGAGAGAGAGGGAAGAATGAAACAACGATTGTGCCCCAATGTTGTAGCAAGTGAAAAATTAACTAAAATCTGGATCTTGACCTCGATGTTGGGGTCCAGTATGGAAGGGGTATGGAAAGAAGGGTGTCAGGTTTTTCCTTTGTGAAACTGTGGTTTTGCCTGTGGATATAAAGTCGGGGTCCAAACACCAAAGGCGGTGTTCGGGATCCAGTGTGAAAGCACTATTAGTTAATTTTTCTCTCACTTTAACATTTCTGGCACAATCGTTTTTCCTTTCTCCCCTCCCTTTCAGTCCTCTCGTCCTGCTTTCCTTTTATCTCTCTGTTGTTTATCAATGCTCCTAGAATCAAAACGTTTCTGGAGTTGGTGGAAAAGAAGGAGATAGGAGAAGCGGGAAACGTCAAAGGAATAATTAAGAAAGTGGCATTATGTGGGTACAACTGGTATGAGATTGTGTGGATTCTCTGGAAAGGGGTGGCAGTGCCGAGGGTGTTGTTGGCCAGGAAAGGGTGGTTTGGTGTATAGTGGGGATGAGTGGAAGCAGCTTGAGTGGTTCCAGGAGGAGTTGGGAAGGTGGACGCGGGGAGGACTAATAGATTTACGTCGGGAGAGGTTGTGAAAGGAGAAATGCGGTGGTCGTCCTTCGAAGCAAGGGAAGGTGTCGGCAAAGATTGGATTTGATAGGAGGGTCCATGGGTTGGAGGAGGAGACGATTGTGAGGAAAATGTACGATCTTGTGACACGGAGGTGTTGTACCAAGTGAGTGGATAGGACAAGGAGACTTGGGGGTGGGGGTTGTGAAGGTGGTCAGGGAGGTGTTGGAGGTGGAGTATTAAGGATGTCGAAGTGAAAAGACGGAAGAGTGATACGAGTAGAAAGGCACCGAAGGTGAGGTACTGGGAAAAAGAAACCGGATTGAGAAGGGAGACCTGGTATAAGGGAGAGTGTACTGCTGTTTAGGGCAAGGGCTGGAGCTTTAGACACTCGGGTGATGGAGTGAAAAACTGGGGGTGAGGATGAAGATGTGGCATCTGTGGGAAGGGGGGTGAAATGCTGCAATGTGTCCTGGTTGGAAGCTGGGGGCTGAGGATTTCAAACAGAGGAGGAATGGGGTCGAAGAGATGGGGGAGGAGGCCATCATGTGACTTCCAAGCTGGAGAGATGAGGTGGCGGAAGTGAGGATGGGAAAGAGGCTACTCTTGGGGTGGTGGAGCCTTGGGGGAGGGGAGTGGTTAGGAAGAGGACGACTGGGATTGGTTGTTTTTGTGTCGGTTTGCTAGCCGGCTTTGGCCTCCACCCTGCTACAAAAGTGAGATGGCCAATATCATCATCATCGTCATTCACGCACTGACGTTTGCACACTGATATCCCTTCCACACTGGGGTAAAAGTCCATGCACGTCCCAGGCCAGAGCCTCGATCCTTCCACACTGAGCTCGGACTCTTAAGTTAAAAGGCGTTGAAAGAGGCTTTTCAAAGAGGCAAAGAGGCTTTCAAGAACAGTTACTTGATTTTCTTTTACTAAATTACTACGTGATTATCTGCAAACGAGGCGTTTAAAGAGCTGTAGAAAGGGATGATTCTGTCCTGAATCATTCTGTCCTGAACTCAGCAAGCGAAATTCAGTGATAATCTACATTGTTAACAAAGGATAGCATGCTGTATGTCCAAGTATACGAGTATGCTGTCGCCAGAGCAGGTATGTAGTGTGTGTTTGCTCACCGTCATCCGACCACTCTATCGGCTGATCGTGAGACCAGCTGGTCAAACAGAATAAAAGCAAAGACTTACTGATCGACATGGTCAGTCAACAGAAATCTTGCATCCTGTGTACGTTCTTGGTTAATTATGTTAGAGCAGATTAGAACACGACACGGTGCATCGAACGTATCGTGTTCTGACCACACTCGACTTAGTCACTTAATAAACCGTACATCGAACAAACGCATGTCCAAAAATTCTTCATGAATTCTGGCAGTGAGTTTCCAACAGCTCTGATTGGGGATGCTTTAGGATGTTAATTGTTCCTGTGCGAAACGTCTCCCCCCCCCCCTCACAGTTCTGATTGCACACTGCCAGAGGTACCATTGCTAGATGGAAATTTCCTCCATGAACATGAAACGCACTGAAAAGATGCAGTTTATTTACGTAAACACAAAAGTGATGAACTTTTGGTAAATCCAATCAAGCAAATTTTTTGGGGGGAGTACCAAATTTTCTGTAATTAATTATGAGTCTGAATTACCGGGGATTGTCATGGACCCAACTAAACGGGATCGTTGAAAACTGTAAAAAAAAAAACAACAAAAAAAGTCATCGTCGTGTATCATCAGTACCGAGAATTTACAGGTGTTCTTGTAATGAACGGACTAGAGACAACTTGACTGAAAAATTATGCAAAAAAAGTGGGCGAGCGTGTGTCTTGATTTTCTTTTGATCCTACGTATCACCAGCTTTTCGTTAATTACATGCAACTCGTTTTAAATTTTACACGAGTGGTTAAGAGTGTATAGATTGGGGGTAAGTTTGGACCTGTAGAACCCTTGTATATTGGCACGTTAGGGGCTACAAATTTAGTTCAAAGATGGCGTCTGGAGGGTGCTACCAATTCTGCATGTGAATTTGTGAGCCTCAAGGCGCTATGGGACCATGCACAGTACGACATCGCGAAAGAGGAGGGGGCGGATTCACGGAATGTGATAGTTTCGGACAAGGGGGGAGGCGGAGTGAGTGTGTTTGTGAACTTAAACATATATTTGGAATAACTGTCAAATCGACGGGATAGAGAGCAAAAAAATAACAAGTCATCGGAAATTTAAAACAAATTCGGAATAAAAAAAACGTCATATTTTCACAAATTGTTTTTGTTTCCCGGCTCTTATTGATAAAGGCGACCCGGGGGGGGGGATGCTCGACGTTTTTGACATCGTTTTCCAGTGGGTTTCAAAGGTATTGACAAATTGTAGCATGGGGTGGGGACGGAGCAAACAAATGTCAAACTTTGCGTGAGGTTGTTTGCGTACGGCCTCTATTACTTCGCATACAAAGATGACGGTGGCGCCATCCATACATTAGGGGTCGTTCATTATTTATCAACGGGGGTGGACCGGCGAAAATGAGGAGAGTCACGAAAATTTTTATATGAAGAGGGAGGGGGTTGGGGGAGCTAATTTTTTTTTGAAGGTACCTGGAAGGAGGGTGTGATCAGGAAAAAATTACGAGAAAGAAGTGCATAGCAAGTTGTAGAATGTTAATGTAATAAATTTATTTAGCTCAGCACATCTCAAAGTATCAAAAGTAGGCCTAGTACCTTTCGTATATTCATTTCAAGAAAATGAAAATTGCAATAATTTTTTTGGGGGGAGGGGGGAGGAGAAGTCATTGACTCCAAAGGAGGAGGGGGGGGGGGTAATGAATTTTGTTATATTGATGATGTCAATCCGCCAGCCCACCCCCGTTGATAAATAAACGAAACCAAAAAACATAATTATTGTAGTGGTAATTTTATTTCGGCTGACTAGGATGCGGCAGTAAAGTTTCACTTGGACTAATTTCTATTGCGGTTGAAGACCATTTAAACACAAATCCAACCCATAAAACCACCGTATGAATTTTGTTGCTTTTTTGTCTTTTTATTTTCCTCTCCGTTTATCTGTATTGCAGCAAGTCCCTTCATTTCATTCATTCCGAGAGGCAGCAATCGAATACGTATGCCTGGTTGGGGGTGCACCTTGCAGACAAGGATGTAGTGAAAGTGGGGGCCTCTGACGGCGAAGAGGTGTGTCACACTCATGATGGCTTCTCAGCTGTTGCCTCCAGTTAAAACAGAGAAGCAAATATTAGAAAATTCTATGCCCGAAGATGACCCTAATTCCAATTCCACTGTAAATACCGAAACAGAAGATCCCAAATTAAGATGGGGACCACACCACGCCGGGGCGAGAGAATTAGCGAATCTATACAGCCAAGGTAAGGAAAGAAGGGGGAACGGAAAAGATTCATCTTAAACAACCCAACATTTCTAACTTGGCAGACAACCAGCATTGCTTTGAGGGGGATTTAGGCCTAACGGCATTGCCGGCTTTTGATTTGTGCTAAATGGGGGATCAGATTTGTCGTGTTGGTTGGAGACCGTTTTTGATTTCCCCCCTGGAAATTGTATTCGTTACATTCGATCGTGGTTTGCGTCTTGAGACTGTCTTTTGACAGGATTGGCGTAGTCGATTATTTTGACAGGGAGGGTCGTTCGTTTGGGAAGGAATTGGTCGAAGGAAAGCATTGTGTATTGTGTTTGAGGAATAAAATAAAACTTGGGGATTAAAACGACGTGGGATTCGGGCTGTCGTCTGGATTACATATCTGCCTTTTTTTTTCTCTCTCGAAATCGGAAGAAAAGATCTGGCGAAATTTGCGGGGAACCGGGGAAGAAGATTCGTAGCTTACATGTGCTTATATTTTGATCGTTTAGTTTGACCGTTGACAGTCCATGTGAAAGGAGGGATAAGTCTTCAATTTGATGAAATTTCTGAGATCGTTTTCAAGCTGTGTGTAAGTAAACAAAATAATTAAATAGCAAATGGAGTGATTTGCACTGAATATTGATAGGGTAGGACTTTTTAAACAGTTAAATAAATATAAAAAAGTTGAAAACCGTTCTATAGGCTACTACATTTTGTAGCCTACACAAAATTTCGTCACCGAGAATTCGAAACTTGTAATTTTGGTACGATTTCTTTCCTTTGATTGTCGTTGTCAAGTAAATGTGAATCTAAATGTTGGGTGTTATTAAAGACATGGCTGTGTCTCTGGTCCCGGTGACAGGATACATGTTTGAAAGACTGGTGCTAGTAAATTTGTTGAAAACTACGCCTTGGTCTAGTTAAAGTTTAGATAACCTGCCTAATCACACGATACCCAACTTAACCTACTTACCCAACATTAAATATTAAACTAATCCGAGTTTTCCTAAAAATTATCAGTGTGTTTGCCGAGATCCAAATTCACAGAGCTGCGGTCCCGGTAACGCAGCAAGATAGGCTTGAAACAGTTGCAGACCAATCGGGACTAGAGACACTGCGATAAATAAAACATTCGCCTACATCGTTTCTCGCCAACACTTCACGGTGTTTGTTTCTTTCGGTGATGTTTTATAGTGTTCTTGTTGAATATATTGATAACAACCAACTCGAATGTCAATCTGGAATGATGGCGTAGCCTCATTCATACCGCCTCTCGTTGCATACCTCGCCCTTTTTGAACTTGCCTTTTCTGTGATGACCAAACTTAGGCTAATAGCCACACCCTGCCTTACGACTATGCACACCTTGTCCCGTGTCCTTACCCTTTGCGCCGTGCCCTTACCTCGGTAATTATTTGGAAGAACTACTTTTCACGCTATCGACATAATTCACCTAGGCCTACCTATCGATCCCTTTCGTTGTTATTGTTCTGAAAATAGTAATGAAACCTGCGTAAACGCTTATTTATTTTTTAAAAGAATTATTAAAACATGTTAAGGCGCTACTCGCAGCCAACCCTCTCGAATGTGAAGCCAATAGCAGTCGCCACTTGGCCAGTAGGCCTTACAACGCACTCGCCATTTCACAATCTCTACTCGCCACATACCAATGACATCTTGCACGATGCA
This sequence comes from Lithobius niger, assembly GCA_023313725.1. NCBI lineage: Eukaryota > Metazoa > Arthropoda > Chilopoda > Lithobiomorpha > Lithobiidae > Lithobius > Lithobius niger. Next base: position 15,712 of record JAHWFP010153691.1, on the reverse strand, counting down.
TGGTTTTTTTTAATTCGTGCATTTACAAAATTGTAGAATTCTCTTTAACCCCAGTATTAATGAAGATAAAGCAGTTACGTAGCCTTTATAAATCTGAGCATAACGCCGCAAACCGTTTGTCTCTAACTTGTACGGTTCCCGAGATATCGCTCTTTGAGTGTCATTCTCTATTACTAGTCGCCATTTTAGCAAGTAAGGCTAAATTTCAGGTCGCCAACTACTGATTTCCATTCGCCAAATGGCGAGTGGCGACCGACTTTGGAGAGGGTTGCTCGCAGCCATAGTGACGCTACCACCATTCTGCGAGCTGCGAGATGAGAGAGCAGTTCGACCAAAACGTTAGTAAACGGAAACTTTCTCTGGCCGGACAAGTTTTAGGTTGCAGTTTCTGATGTTTTATGTTTAGCCGCAGCGAGTGCAGCTGCACGAGCTAGGCACGTAATTTGGAAAGAAATTACCATCATTTCCGTGACAGCGACCTTGATTTACCCGAATTTCGCAGATAATTTGCAGATAAAAACATGTAAAATCTGCAAATTAGGGTAAGGCAAGGTCCCTGTTCACGAAAATGATTATCATCTTTTTCCAAACTCGCTGCGATAAACATAACAACAGAAACCACAACCAAAAACTTGTCCGGCCAGAAATAATTTCCTTTTACTAATGTTCCGGACGCAAACAGGTTTTCATGTTGCGCTATCATCTCGCTGTATGGTGGCGGCGTGACTATGGCTGGGAGTAGCGTTTTAACATGTTTAGTAACTTTTTTAAACTAAATAAGCGTTTGTGAAGGTTTTCGTTATGAGTTTCTGAACCAGAACGACGAAAAGTATCGATAGATAGGTGAATTAAGTCGATAGTGCGAAAAGTAGTTCTTCCAAATAATTACCCTTACCCCCCCCCAACGCCGCTGACTGGAAGCAGTCGCCTCTTTGACTGGTTGATCTTAGTAAGCACTCGTTTCCTTGTATCTACTCACCACATTGGTGATACTAAGGCCTGAAATGAGCGGTATCGCACTTTGCACCACAAATTTAAACTTTAGCGATGCAAAATTAAATAATGTATCGCAGTTTAGCGACGCAACTGTATTAAATGAGACAACATAACAGCGTAGTCATGATCACGTTTGCTGACACGGAGATGCTAATCCCTCCCACTTTTATAGGCAGGCCGAGTGTCGCACATGCATTCTGGGAAATCATTGGTCCTACCATCACCTTCGGTATTTAGTTGGTGGCGCTTTCCTTTCAAACACGGGTCAGAATAGTCTTTAACGTGCATGGATGCTGTAGTCTTGACGAAGCATCCGTGCGTGTATCAAAGAAGTGAAACAAAAATGGCTAATATTGTTTCAAATAAAGTAAACTTTTTGTATTGTTTTTTACGAAATAAATTATTCTTTAAAAGTTGCTAATTGTTTTTTTGTGACTGCTACGCAAATTTGTATTTTGTATCACATTTTTGCTATGCAATTTTTCTAAGACAATTCGAGCTCTGGATGCGTACACGATGCTTGTTTTTTTAATTTTTTATTTATGAACTTAATACATTGTATAATTTTGTTTAATCCCTGGCCCGGATGCAGAATATTCATTGGTGTGCTGATTACCAAATGAAAAACGGTTTGCTGGATGAAGGGAAGGGTGTCGGCAGATGAGAGGGGTGAGGAAAGACTGTATGCAAACTTTCCAGTTCTTTTAAGTTCATAAACAGCTTTCTTGGACCAATTTGTCTTTTTCAGGACTTTTTTTTAAATTGTAGTGTTTATTTAATTACGTACTAAAGGCTGGTTGAAGAAATTACCATGGTGCCATCTAGTGACAGTGATATCTTTAACCTTTACTGCTTGCTCGCTGGTGCATGAGTACCAAACTTTCACTCAATAATTAATTATGTGTGTGACTTGTTAGTTTCTTTAAAAGCGTTGATGCAAGCTATAGCGCTAGATGGTGCTATATTCTGCAGACTTTCGTTCGGCGACTACCTGCCTTTAAGGACGGGCGAACCTATGTATAATCTTGAGAATAGCACCATTCAGAAATACTCGGAAAAAACATGAAATGGCGGGTTTAAGCGTCAAATTCAATACATTTTTTGTGGAAATTATGCTAAAAGAAAATACAAAAAAAAACATGTAAGGCAAATCAACCAGTTACTGTGACACTGCGACGAAGTAGACTACTCTTCTCGAGAAGGATGTCACTCACAGTCACAACGTAAACGGCGCGATCCAGAAACCGATATTAGACATGTACAGCCACGAACGCTACCACTATGGGGTTAAAATCACCCTGCGCATGCTCGGAGGCAAAATAGGAACATCATCTACACGGAATGGAAGTGAAGCTCATCAAATGCTTGCTCTCGATTCACTCTCATGACTTGCTCGGGATTTCAGCTGGATGTGAGTGACCCGTACTTCTCGAGTAGAGTAGGAGTAGCTACACCTAAATGGGGGAAAACCATTATTATTATTATTATTATATTATAGCAGTTCGTCCAAGCTGCGACTGTGTCGCCCGTCTCTGTGATTCTGCTGCGGGGACTCCACCCCAGTATTGAAGAAGCAATTAGGCTACGCCACCAGTTTTACAGGCCACCGCCACCATCCAGAATTGTTGTTCTTTTGCGTAAGTGGCATGTTTTTGTTGGGATAAATTAAGTATCTCTGTTATAGTGACCTGCCCACATCTCTAGGCCACCACCTTTGTACGAAACCACAGTTTTCATCAAAGATATGAATGCTTGGTGGAGGGATCATGGTCGTGCATGAGACTGGCTCAGTAATTACTGTGTAGCTCTTCTAAGAGATTGTAGCAGACCGTTTGTGTCAAACACGGTTCCATCGATATTGTTATTTGAGTGTGCGAGTCTCTTGCTAGGCCTAGTTGTCGTTTTGGCAAGTAGGAGTGGAATTCAAGTCACCAGTTTTCATTCACCAAGTGATGAGTCGTAACCAACACAGGAAAGGGTTTATTGATAATACAGGGTGTACCTACAAGGTCTGGCCAAACTTTCAGGGCGTAGTCTATGATCAAAAGTAAGACTAAAAAGTCCTATAAACATGGGTCCGGATATGCATCGATTTTTCATGACAGCTCCCCCCCCCCCCCCAAAGTTAGGGGTAAAACTGAAGTTTTTCCATAATTTCCCACCTAATTTGTCCAAACAAAGTCTAAAATTGACACATCCTTCTTGCAATTTCATTACTTCATAATGTTATCATTTAACTCTTTTTACGCAGTACCAAAAGTGTTCGTTACTCCTAGCAAATTTTCGAATGCTTATACAGGCATTTTCGAATGCTTCCTTATACTGGAAGTAGTGAGCGGGTTAAGAGGGCTCTCGGTAAAATAGGAATACATTGTGTATTCCGCAATACCCAGAATATTCGGAAGCTTCTCGGAAAGAAAATCCTGGATGACAGACAACCCGAAAATGGGACACCAGAGCCAGAAATGCATGAACCAGAACAGGACGAGAGACTAGCTATAACCGCAACGCAAGTAGAAGACCATTACGAGACTAGGAGTAAGACGAAGAATACGAGAGAAGTAGAAAGGGTAGACGGAGAAAAAGAGGAGGAAAGTGAGAAGAGTGAAGAAGAAAAACAGATCTACGATGAGGGAAAGCTGCCCACTACATCTTGGTTATGTCGGTGAAACGAAGAGAAAAGTTAGCATAAGGGTCAATGAGCACGCGAAAGCCACCTCTAAGACAAAAGCGCAATTGCCATCCACAGACTGAGAACGAAGCACGAGATTGACTGGGAAGGACCAAGAGTGATGCTTAAATCCAACTCGGTCAAAGAGGCACACCTCCGCGCTTTGGAGGCAATTGCTATCCAACACTGCCAAGATAAAACAGTGCAACTTATGAACGTCCAAGATCCTGCATTTAAGCAGATCAATAAAATTGTGACCGCCGAACTGTCTGAAAAACTGGAGACGAAGTGGAAGAAGTTTCTCCCTATTACAACAGCGACACACACAGAGCTTGACCGCATCAACCTGGAAAGTTGATACATCGATGAAAAGGTGGGGGGGGGAGGGGGGATTTGAATCGTCGCGTTCGGTGTAGAAGTAGGACAGTTGGTGCGTGTGCGTCTCATTGCCCAAGCCTGAGGAAGAATGCCAGTATAAGCATTCGAAAATTTGCTAGTTTGGAGTAACTGGAACACTTTTGGTACTGCGTTGAAAAGAAGTAAGTAATAATGAACGAAAACCGAAGTAAATCATCCGTACCATCAGTATTTTTAAGTAAACTTCTCATAATGTAATGTTGATTTGAGGTCTCGCAAAGCTTTGCGGATGGGGAAATGGGGAGGAGGGGGGGGGGGGGAAGGAAGGCAGCGAACTTCTCTTGTCCTTTGAAAGGTCTGGCCAAACCACGGATCCTAGTACACATCAAAACAAGACAACAGGCCATTACAGGGCTCGAATTGTCTTAGAAACATTGCATAGCAGTTCAAATGCGATAGCCTACAAAATACAAATTTGCATTGCAGCCACAAAAAAATGATTAGCGACTTTTTAAAGAATAATTTATTTTTTTTAATTTTTTTAATTTTAATTTTTTTAATTTTAATTTTTTAATTTTAATTTTTTTTTAAAATATAAAAAGTTTACTTTATTTGAACAATAGCCACTTTTGTTTTGCTTTTACTTTGCTACACGCACGGATGCTTGGTCAAGACTATGGTATCCAATGCAAGTTAAGACTATTCTGACCCGTGTCTGAAACGAAAGTGCCACCAACTAAATAGGCCTACCGAAGTTGATGGTAGGACCAATGATTTCCTAGAATGCATGTGCGACGCTTGAACTGCATATAAAGTAGGAGCGATTAGCATCTCCGTGTCAGCCAACATGATAATGACTACCCTGTTGTCTCGTTTAATACAGTTGCATCGCTAAACTGCGATACATTATTTATTTTGCATCGCTAAAGTTTAATTTGTAGTGCAATTTGCGATACGATACCGCTCATTTCGAGCCCTGCATTAGTCCGGAAAGCCTGCCATTTCAAGTTAAAAGCGTCCATGCAGAGCAGATGTTGTTGCAAGTTATGATAACGAAAACAGTACTTCGTGGCTACCCAGGAACACCATTACAGGTCTTGCTGGGGTACATTGATCTCTTTCTCTGCATCTCGTTGAGCTTCTTTTATCAGTCGCTTTTCACCTCATTTAGGCCACGTTGCAGAAACCCAAGAGGGGTTTGGATAGCAGATTTCGTTTGATCATCACTCTTTTTGCATCTCGTTGAACTTTTTATTGGCCGCATTTCTCTCGATTTAGGTCGCATTTCAGCCAGCCAAGTAGGCTTTGGAAAGCAGATTTCTTTTGATCATCTGTTTTTTTCGCATCTTGTGTAACTTCTTTTATTGGCCGCATTTCTCTTGATTTAGGTCACATTTCAACCAGCCAAGTAGGTTTTGAATCGCAGATATCTCTTGATCATCACTTTTTTCGCATCTAGTTGAACTTCTTAATTTATTAGACGTTGAACTTGAGTACATTACTATGGCATGCTGACATGTTCTCATTTATGGACGCGCGAATGGGAACAGTCGAGAGGCTGAACGCCTCTATCATGTAACTTTCCCAAATAGGCAGACCTTTGTAGCCGTTGACCGTCGCCTTCGAGAGATCGGAAGATTCGAACTTGGTACTGCCAACTGGGAAGGGCCAGAGCCGTCACAACTCCTGGAGTCAGTACTAGAGGAACATTGGAACAATGGAAGGTGTGTCACATATGACTCTCTGGTGCGTTCTGCACGAACAATTGTTGTATCCGTACCACCTCCAACGTGTTCAGGCGCTTCCACCGTCCGACTATCCAGCAAGAGCGGCATTTTGCCAGTGGTTTATGCAGCAATGTGCCGAAGACCCTATGTTCATTTCGTCAGTTCTGTACACTGATGAAGCAAGCTTTAATAGGTTTGGCATCATTAGTTTCCATAATAACCACTTGTGGGCAGAGAAATATCCTCGTGGCATTGTCCCAGGTAGACACCAACAGAGGTTTAGTCTGAATGTTTGGACGGGCATTGTTGACAAATTGGCGCCCTATGTGTTGGCGCCACGTCTAAATTGTGAAACTTATCAACGGTTTCTCGAATACGAGTTGCCTACCTTACTGCAGGATGTTTCATTGGGTATCAGGCAACGAATGTGGTTCATGCATGACAGTACTCCACCACATTTTAGCCTCATAGGACGATAATTCCTAAATCATGCCCACCGAGCTCGATGGATTGGTCGAGGTGGACCGTATGCGTGGCCCCTGTGGGGCGTAGCTGTAAATAACAACCTATGGCTACGTACCTCGTACCCTGAACCTACGAGAGGTCCCGTAGATTCCCCACATTAGAAGGACACGAGCGTGTAATGCCTGGGGACGCGCCGCTGTTTGGATCAATCTCGGTGGGACATTGGCCCGACGCAAGTACGGCCCCGGCGTGCGCTACACGTATTGACAAAATCAGAGGGTAAATGGGAAAAAAAAAGTTCCGTGGATCGGGTTGCAGTCAAGGTACTAATGTGTAGCAACGATTGGTACTGGGAGACAAGAAATAGTTGACTCAAGGCATTTTTGTCAGGGGAGGACTGTATTTTCTCTTCCTCGAGCTTTATTACTTTGGTCTATCCAAACATCTGAGGACAAATACGGGGAGCATTTTGACGGTGTGACGGGTTGCAAAGTCGTCGTGCCTAAGTCATTTATGACACACAGTAAATTTTAGGTTCGTGACGTCTCACGGTGGGGAAACAAAGATAAAAGGAACAACACTTACAGTTTGTCGGCAGACTTCGTCCAACCCTCAAGACTGAGAAAATTAAATGGTACAAGCTTCATTGGGATAAACAGAAAGGCGCTCTGTAATGTATACATTCCATTACAAATGGATTGGGAGAAAAACAGGATGCACTCCGCTCCAACATGAGCGGTTAGGAATCGGTAAACAAGATGGGCATAGAGTAGAGAACAGAAAACAAGTAACAGTTAATAAACCAGACCATGACAATGGTCGCACTCAAACGTACAAAAAACTCACCAACACTACACCATAACAATGGATACTCAGGTTACATCATACAGCAAAGGCATTCGGTACTTAAAACAAGATGTTGGGGCAGTGAAGTAGTGCCAAAGGCAACTGCCCCAGGCACTCGGAGACGAAACTGTCTCATATTTCCCCCTCGAGGGCTGATAGCTTTTGCGGAATGTCACACTACAATAGGAACATGTGAGTTACAAAAAAGAAAAAAAACAAGACCCCTACTCACGGACAACATAAAGACCGTCAGGTTTCAAAGTTTTCAGGGTTATCGGGACAAATTTCGGGATAAATTTGTGACATGAACAAACAAAACTTGGCAAAAAAAACTTGACTGCCCCCCCCCGTGGGTGTGAGGACGGGTAAATCCGCACGGGTAGCAGAGTGTTGGTATCGATCGCACACCTGGTACAGAGTAAACAGACCAAGACACACATTTAAGCAAAAATGTGTATAAATATTGAGGGAGAAAACTAGTTACGGGTGCCAGTCGAAACACCCTGATTATAGGAGCAAACCTCTAAGATCATCTATGTTAGTAGTGTTAAGTCAAAAATAACACACAGTAAATTTTAGGTTCGTGACGTCTCACGGTGGGGAAACAAAGATAAAAGAACAACACTTACAGTTCGTCAGCAGACTTCGTCCAACCCTCAAGACGGAGAAAATTAAATGGTACAAGCTTCATTGGGATAAACTGAAAGGCGCTCCGTAATGTATACATTCCATTACAAATGGATTGGGAGAAAAACAGGATGCACTCCGCTCCAACATGAGCGGTTAGGAATCGGTAAACAAGATGGGCATAAAGAAGAGAACAGAAAACAAGTAACAATTAATAAACCAGACCATGAAAATGGTCATACTCAAACGTACAAAACACTCACAAACACTACACCATAACAATGGATACTCAGGTTACATCATACAACAAAGGCATTCGGTACTTAAAACAAGATGTTGGGGCAGTGAAGTAGTGCCAAAGGCAACAGCCCCAGGCACTCGGGGATGAAACTGTCTCACAGCCCCCACGTTCACCAGAAATGAATTCACTTGACTTTTACTTGTGGGGACACCTAAAGCCCTGTAGCAGAATCGGAGCAACGCGCGACGCTACACGGCACGGGCAGTGTTGCAGTACGATTTATCCTGCACTTTTTTCTTTCTTGGCCTTCTTTTTCCGATAATTTCGCCAAAAAATTGGCCGATTTTGAAGTTCGAAATACGCCATTTTAACCGTTTTTTCGAGAGCTTTTGAAAGATGCTGTTGTCTCGTTCTCAAGTTGTTTAGCAAAAACAACCTACAAAGGTCTAGAAAAAAGTTCTCGCATGAAACTTGTTCGTGAACCCAAATGGGCCTAACTCAAAATTGTGCACAATGCAAAATTCCACCTTCACAACCCTACCTCCAACCCTGCAGACACCTCCCTCTTCCCGCAGACCGTTTTTAGTTGTAAAAGCTTGTCGCAGACTGGCTGAAGATATTCTGCTTCTGGGACCTAAAGTCACTTGTGTATTCATTTCCTATCGACAACGAGGAAGCCCTTTGGCAGCGAGTTGTCAAGTGTTGCCGTACGATCTGAAATACACCCCGTGTCTTTGAACACGTTTACCAGTCAATGGCAAGACGTACCCTTGCCTGTGTTGGATCGCATGGTGGACACATCAAGCAGCTTTTGTAGTCACAAGGCACAAATTTCTCTCTTCTAAACTGAAGACGATACCAGATTGGAGATTTGGGTGCTCTGCGTGACGACACAGCTTTTGTTTCATAAAACTACTAAAGAGGCCTCCCCCCCCCCCCAACTTGTTTCCCTCCCGTTCCTTCATTACTGCCCTAACCGCGAAGTTTTACGACCTACGTTATGAAGTAATGAAATTCCAAGGAGGATATGTCAATTGTAGTTGTTTGGACAAATTAGGTGGGAAGTTATGAAAAAACTTCCACGAGACCCCTCTTTTTTTTTTTTTGGGGGGGGGGGGGGGGCTGTAATGAAAAACGGATACATTGCCGGATCCATGTTTATAGGACTTTTTAGTCTTACTTTTTATCATAGATTACACCCTGAAAGTTTGGCCAGACTTTTTAGGTACGGTATAGGTTTAGTTGGATCAGTCCCAAATTCACCAGATAGGCTGTGAGTTTCATCCGTAGAAAGTTCGGTGTAAACGGGGTTACTGGGACGTCGTGGCTAAACCCGTGGTCACCAACACATTGCCAAACTACGAATGAGTAGGCTAAGAGCTATTTTTCATCTTTCCTGCTAAAGGTGGAAAATTCATCATGTAGGCTAGGCTGCTAATTTGTGTTAAAAAAAAAACACCCGTTTTTAGCTGTGTTTCTCCAGAGCTGATTGTGTCTCAAGGTTCAAGAACTTACCATTGAACCCCCCACCACGTAAAGATGTAGATTAAGATTTTTGCTTAGTCTACACTCGCCAGTAACACCACAAATCTAGACTGACACCGGTTTTTTTTTTTTTGGGAGGGGGGGTGGGAGGTGAACAACAGAGATCTGGAAAAATTACATGAATACCACCACAGCAGAACAAAACACCAGTACCTCTGTTGAATTTTCGGTGAAATCCTATCTCTTTCTTCAGAACCTGCACAGCGTCTACGTGCTCCTTGAGGCGATCAGTAAGATGACGGTGTGTTTTTCCCCATGTAAACGAGCTCTTGGGTCATCTACGAGTCCCACGAGGAGCAGCTATCAATAGGTTCACGCACAATGCAGTGCCCATTATGAGCGATCCAGTTTTTGTATAGGCTAACAATCGCGTGTTACAGATCAGTGGTACACGTGTGGAGCGTTCTTTGAAAGTGCCTCCTTTTCGTTCGATGCGATGGGACAAAATTTTCCTAAATCTTTGTCGGCGTTTCTGAAGAAGGTGATACGATTTCACCGAAAATTCAACAGACGTACGGGTGTTTTGTTCTGCTGAGGTGGTATTCATGTAATTTTTCCAGAAGATGTCCCTTAAATACCACTGTCATTTCCATTTGCTGGTTTTTTTCTGAACAACAGAGCTTAGAGAAAGAGAAAAAAAGAGATTCGATAATGCAAAGTGACAAATACATTGTACCTTTCTAACAGCTCTTCGCTAAAGCTAAAAATAAAAAAATAAAAATGCTTTCTTTTTCAGCCACATGTGATAATATTTATATGACTACTAACATAACTTGATTGAAGAACAAAAATGTTATAATACCCTTCTCAGCTTGTCGAGTAGAGAGACAGAACCTAATCGCCAGTAATGAAATGCTTCTTGCCCCCTGGCCAGTGACCAGTACTAATCTCCATCTTTACCACCAGGGTCTCCCCACCACTTCCTTAGCAGATTATCATATTGTTTGTAAAGTCCACCGAATCGGCCGATTATGCTTCATATTTCAGTTAAATCTACTGATGGCTTGAAAATGGCTAAACTTGTTGCCTTTTAAGTTGAAGATAGGAAACTTTCGTTTTCCCATTGTACGTCCATTGCCAAAATTAGTTCGAATGATTTCCGCACTGACATCAGTGCCAGTAATGGTGTTGCTGCTTTCGTGAGCGGAAGCTTGGCCTGGATAGTTTCGAAACGGCAACTAGAAACATCAAATTTCCGGCCGGCACCGGTTAAATTTGGTTTCTATTGCCTAAAACCAAAATATACACTACCTGTACCCACCCTACCTCCCCTCTTCAGTCACCACCACGACAGATCAAGAGGAAAAAAGATGGCAAGCCATCTCAACGCTTTTATAGGAGGGCACTGCATATGACGCATGCGCAGTTGGGTTGCATAGCTGGCCAGAAGAAACGAGTTTTTAACCTCAAGAGGGAGTAAGCATTACAAGAACTGAATGCAAATTACAGGTACACGTGCATATTTTCGTTTTAAGCAATAGAAACCAAATTTATCCGGTGCCGGCCGGTAATTTGATGTTTTTTTAGAGGAAAAGGTAAGCCGAGTAGCACGGAAGTGGTCTGCACCAACACTCTCAAATGTCTATCCAACAGCAGTCAACAATTGGCCAAGGGCCTTAAGAAGCCTACTAAATATAACTTGCACAATGCACGGTTTTTCTAATTTATGCATTTACGAAATTGTATAATTTTCTTGACCCTCAGTATTTTGCAGAAAAGGCTGCTCTTCAGCCCTTGTAAACCTCAGCATAATGCCACAAACCGTTCGTCTTTAGCTTATAGCCTACTGTTCCTGAGATATCGCTATTTGAGTATTATTTTCTGTTGCTAGTCGCCTTTTTGGCTAGTAGCCTAGGCTTCATTCAAGTTGCCGACTGTTAATTTTTACTCTCCAAATGGCGAGTGCGACCGACATTGGAGAGGATTAGTCTGTACGAATTTCGTCTTTTTTTTTAAACAATTACAGGGGATTATAACCATACACAATAAAACAATTATTTCAAAGTAATTTAAGTTAATTATCAAACACCACTTATATTTTACGACCACTCGCACTAGCCCTGTTCATTAGTACCGTAAAACAAGTGTTCATTTAACCAATGCAAAATATATAGCACATTGTATTCTTTCCATTGACGGAAGTGTCGTTTATTATCATTATTCATCGTGGATTTTTTTCGGGAGAAGGGAAATCAAATATTTTTTGGCACTGTTAAGTAAGGGGGAGTTTCACGAAAAAGACAATTTTAGGACTGAAAAACTTGTCGCAATTTCTAAAAACGATTTGGTTTCTGGCGATCCCTATCATGTAGGTGCAAATCTTCAAAAGTTGTTAGTTTTTTATGCTAACTGTTCGTAGATTTATTCCAGTAAAATCGAAGCCTTGGCATTTTGATTAGTTAATCTTTCAAATGTTGACTTAGAGACTGTGTAAAAGGCATGGGTACGGGATACAAATAATCATAAATCAAATGACAATTTATCAAACTGCTATGAATCTTGACGCAAAGGAGATTAAAGAACCCACTTATATACATTTTCAAGAATATGTTTAAATATGTTACTGTTTAAATCTGGTTAAATCTGTTTCAATCTGTTTTTGCTATGATTAGGCTTGAGGTTTTAATTTCATGTTTAAATCTGCCTTCTTTTCCCAAGAAATGCTCCAGATTTTCCATACGTTTGGAACTTGTCACTGCAGAGATCGAGCTTTCTTAAAAATTATTTGGTTTGCTCCAGGAAATCGTCTACAGGTAGCCAGCAATAGGGCGTATACCTTTTTATTTTTTTATTTTAGGGGAGGGGAAAATTTGGTTGAATGATGGGGCGGGGATGTTGGTTTTATGGTCCCAGCTCCTTAGTTGATTCAATTTTGGCTGCCGCTGATTTTCTATACTTTTTTTTGGTGTAGCTCGGGTTCTTTATCCGTGTATGGGCAGCTAGGTGCTACCTGGCTGCATTTTTGGTTCAAGCAACGGGCCAGTTCCTTACTCGTTTGGTTTGTAGGTTTTAATGTCTTGGTGGCTCGGAGTACATGATCACCTGTGGGTGAAATACACTAAGGGTTTGTCTCGTGCTTCCAATAAATTAAACATTTTTTATAACAACTAGGCTACTATTTACAAAACTTGCTTTTGCCATATGCTAACATGCCCACGTTAATTGATGCTTCAGGCCATTTTGTGTGGTGACTCAAAAGCTTGGCCGACAAGTTGGTAGAGAAAAAAAAAGATGACGCCACAGCCTAATCACGAGATGTTAAGTGATCCTTCACCTTTTTCCATAGAGATGTCTCATGTTTGGGAACATCTGTACTTTCTGTTAATCCAACTTTTTTTTCTCTCTTCACTTTGCACGTGAAAAATAATTTGCAGAGTTGCTTAATTTTAAAGCACTACATTGTTTAATTCAATTTAAATCACGACATTGATTTAAATCTATAAAAAAAAATGATTTAACTCAATTTTTTAAATTGTGCTATTTACCTGTGGAGAGAATGAACCCTGTAAAAGTTATTTTATTGCTTTGTTTTCATTTTGGGCTAACGCCAACCATTGTTGTGTTGCAGCTCATATTAAGATTTTCATGTGCATGGCTAGATCCCCTCCCCCCCCAAAAAAAAAAAAAAAAATAAATGGGAACTCTTGAATAAGTAGCGTTGTAAATAAAACTCAACTTAAATCTGTGTTAGCGGTAGAAAAATCTGTCGCAGTTGTTTGTTCTTATCAAGATTCTGTTACAAAAGTTAGCATGCACTTGATAACCTGACTATGTGCATGCTATGTGTGGTTTTAAATATGACTGTAATTGGAATGGAGTGGTATTGTTTTTATTCTTATGCAATTGTTTTAATTCATTACACTTGGTAAACTAACTTGTAATAACTTGTAACTATATCTCCCCACCCTTAATGTAAACAAAGAGCTTCCAGACACTACTCGAACTCCTCTGCTCTTAAAAGCCATCTCTCCAGAAGTAGTAGTAGATTTCCTGAATCCAATATGAAGCAACCCTCTCCAATGTCGGTTGCCGCTCGCCATTTGATGAGTGAAAATCAGCAATTTGGTGACTTGAATTTATCCCTACTCGTCAACGGTGACTAGCAATAGAGAATGTCACTCAACTAGCCTAACAGGGAATTCTCGGTATAAGATAGTTACTAATGGTTTGCGGTATTGTATTCAGATTTACAAGGGCAATACAATGGCCCTTTTTGCAATAGTACTGGGGTAAAAGAATATTTTACTATTCTTATTTCTTACTATTCTATTTTACTACCGTAAATGCATAAATTAGATAAACGGAAATTTTAACACTTATTAAAATTAGTTTTTACTATCCTAAAACACTTACCTCCAGTATATGTGCTGACGCTCCAAGCGGCGGATTTGCTAACCTCATTGCATTGCTAGTTTAAAACTGGGGTTTTAAATAATTCAGGTACGAAAAGCAAATCGAAAAATGATTTAGCACATATACTGGAGGTTAGTATTTTACAGATAGTAAGAAAACATGTGTCATGCAAAAAATGGCAAGTACTTCTGAAGGTCTACTTATTCTACTGGCAAAGTGGCAACTACTGCTGGACTGACAATCGAGAGGGTTATAATTCATTGACACGTGATTTTCACTGTTGTTGCTATTGGTTCCTTTAGGCTACTCTCATGTAATTTACAGTTTTTTTTTAAATATTGTTTACAAAATAAGATCACTAGGCCTTGCCACATTGTGTGTCTCACTCTCTTGGCGTCGATCATGGCTTATAATTTCTTTGATCACCAGAGATCACACAATCGTTTTACTGATTCTTTAGACGCAAACTATTTGCAATTGTTGCTTACAGATCATTCATCATATTCCTCTGCGCTTTTGCATCTACATCATTCGAAACGTAACAGTTTGTTACTTGGTTTGCACGTTTGTACACCTGCTCCTCCAGAAATAAGGCCATACGAAGTTGGGAGTAGTGAAAATAGAAAGATTGAGAGAGCAAAGCGAGAAAAGCATTGAAAAGGTTTAGTTTACATGTTTCAGATAGGCTGCGTGAATGTCTGACAACTGTTTACAACGATTACGTCTGCTTTTTCCGTGTATCCAGTCGCTTAAAGCAAAGCCAATTTTAAGATTTACCGGTATATGTAGTTTAAGTTTTTTTGGCAACCAAGTTTCTGTCTGATAAGCGAGCTGATAAGTTTGCCGGATCGAACTTTGATGCCATGAGCAGTTTTTCGCTTATTTGAGGGTAAATAAAATCAAGTTACAGCAATGAAAATGCGCCTATCCGAAGCCTAATTTAGTTATCTTTCATTTGGCACTACTCTCATCTTTGTAGGTGCTTTTATAGTTCAAGAGGAGTAGAAGTACAAGCACGCACATCGTATGTTTTTTATGATGTAGACTAGCCGAGTCGCTTTCTCATTTGGCGTTGTCACGCTTCGCTCGAAGATATTTTTTGTTGTAACTCTTTTACTGCTGACGGGCATTTCGACACCAAAAACGATCAATCAACTAACAAAACAAATGATCAGAGTATAGTGCGCATTTTCTTTGAAAATTCAGTTCATAAACAAACGATAACTTTTGCTTACTCTTATTTCATTTTTCTTTATCGTCCCATTTACTAAGAATTCACCACACTTCACTCTCTGAACCTCTCCCCCCCCCCCCCCTCCACACATACACGCACACACTTCACTTGGTTTTTCTGCTTCACTTATTTTAAGAATGTCTACTGTATGTCTGGTCTGTACGCTGCTTTAGCCATTCATTCATTCATTCATTCATTCATTCAATTACATGCCCCTCTTCCACTGTACACGTTCTTACCGTTTCGCGCTCTAGACCCCCCTTCCCCCCCACTGCCCTTGCCCTTGGCAAAAATAATTTAATTAAACAAACGCCAAGGTGTGCCAACGCTGTAGTGAACAGCCGCCATAGAATCCTTTGGGTAGGCACTGGCTTGCTCTGTAAATCGCTTCCTTCCCTACCCCCCACCCAGGCAAAATAGTCGTCAGAAACACCAAGCGCTCCACCTCTGTATTCCACTTCGGCCAATTGTGCCAATGCGTGTGGTTTTAATGTAAGTTAGGTGTACGTACGACACTTGATCGAACCCAGAAGTTGTTCGTGTAAAAACCACAATTTAGCTGGACGATAATAAAGGAGTGCATCAGCTAATGCTGACGCTCGCTGCTACGGGGGCGATGCACCACTTGCTACGGGTTATGAAGAAGGCAG
>JAHWFP010153690.1:0-11272 GCA_023313725.1 Lithobius niger | reverse complement strand
ATACCCCACACGTGAGCAATGATACAACAATACAACTCACGTCAACACCGAAGTTGCTTTATTACCCTCACATGGGCAATGATGTTGATTTTAATACTACACACGTGATCAATGATGTAGCTTTCAATTCCAGACACATGAGCAATGATGTAGTTTTTAATACTATGCACATGAGCAATGATGTAACTTTAATACCCCGTTAAATTACACACATGAGCAATGATGTTGCCATTAATACCCCCACACATGAGCAATAATATTGATTTTAATACCACACACGTGAGCCTGTGCGATTGTGAGTTTTGTTGACATACGTACGATGGTACATTTTCTACTAGGAATTTGCTTACTCACTCACTTATTTTAGCCAGGAGTGTACATACTTTATCATTAAGAATACTTAAGCATGATTATCATTAATCCATTCTTACAGGCACTATTTTGTGTTTAGTAAATTGTAGATTTTATGATAATAATAGTTTTGTAATAATCTCAAGCTTAATTCCGAAAATATACTACGCCCCCCACCCCCACACACATTGCTTTTCCCAACACACCTCCCTCGACGGCCACGGTCTACAATCAGCGCAGTTGTTCGCTCAGCTAACCTTTGGCATGGTTTTTCGAACAGCGTCTTTTGGGTAAAGGTTGGGAAACTTCCATTTCTAGTTTCATTTACGCCAAAATAGTTTTCAGATGGCGCTCGCAATCGCAAGCGGCAATAGTATTTGCTAAAATATCATTGTTTTGAGTTACGGATTGCTGCCGATCCTACGTGTATATACAACAATGAAAAAGTTTGCATTGTTGTCGAGCTTTATCCATTCAATATTTTTTTTATCTGGTATTAAATATTTTTTTCTAATTAAACTTTATGTACTATATTTGTTTTGTCATCGTTATTCTGTTTATACATGTTCTAGGCATCACATAAATTTTTCCTGGCCGGAACAATGCATTTATTCGGTATTTTTTGGACAAAACACGTAGGATCGGCAGCAATCCGTAACTCAAAACAATGCTATTTTAGCAAATACTATTGCCGCTTGAGATTGCGAGCGCCATCTGAAAACTATTTTGGCGTAAATGAAGTTTTTGACGAGCGTAGAATGGAAGATTCCCAACCTTTACCCAAAAGACGCTGATCGAAAAACCATGCCTTTGGAAATGCAAACCCTCACGCAGAATCGGCTACCGCGCATGCTTGAAAGCAATGCAGGAAAGCAAACTAGCAGCATTTTAAGCCCAACCACAAGTCCGTGAGACCTCTGTGAGCCGAGCTATTCGAAAAAAAAAAATCTGCGACGCCACTTCGAAAGCATATCGAACTGTCACAAGACTATCGAACAATAGCGGAGCCAACGTTGCTGAACTGATAAGACAGACTAGTAGTAATAACAGCAAAAAATATTAACGTGTGATCGTGATACATTTATTTTCAGCGGAAGAAAGGATCACTTATTAAAGCATAACAAGATGCCACTAACACTGGTAGAAGTGCAAAGCTAGGATTGTGAAAAACATAGTAGGACATTTTAAGAACAACAACACTATGAATATTTTTGCAGATCATGGTCAACCTAACAAGATGACAAAATGAGAACTATGTCCAATAAAAAGAGTTAAAGCATCGTAGGAACTCCCCAATATAAATGTCTTTCAAGCTCCGTTTTAAAACCTCTTGGGGCAAGAACTACGTCCCTAGGTAACGCGTTTCATGGGTGAGCAACTCTATTCTAAAAAACACTTAAGGCAGTTCAGACCGCAGCATTTCACAACCAGCTTAAATTGCTTTGTATGGTCAGATGATCGAAGTTCAAAGATACAGTTAGCAAACATGCGCAAGTTGTCCCTTTACACGGCGTAAGTTAAGTTTAGGTGGGACCTACAGCTGCGCAATTCGAGGGATCAAGACAAGCAGATTTACTGTCAAGATAGGAAAGACGGCGTGTACCGTGCAATGACTTTGTAAAACTGCGTTGAACGGATTCAATCTGCTCAATATCCTTTCTCGATACGGCGACCAAACCAGCCTGACATACTCCAATTAAGGTCGCATGTACTTCTTAAAGGCCCAAACAAGGCTTTTACTGTCAGCAAAACTTATAACATGTCTTTATTATTGCTGCACGTTGACCGGCTGCATTAACAATATGATAACAACGGTGAACTCATGATCAACCTAAACCCCCAGGTCCTTGACCGAATGATATGTTTTAACGCTGAGCCACACAAGGAACTAGAAGTTTAACTAAAGACTAGGTTAACCAACATGCATAACAAAGGATTTCAGCGACACGATGGGAAGCAGCCAATTCACCAACCAGGAGTGAAGGTTATCAATATCCAATTGGAAATTAGGAAACGTATTAGTATCAACCACATAGCAGTACAGTTTAAAATTATCAGCAAATTTCTTTAAGGGAGAATCACAGCATACCAAAGATAGATAGTGCAAATATAAAATAAAAAGTAACAGGCCAAAACTGAACCCTTGGGTACCTCACTGCCAACGATAACTGGGTCTGATGAAATCCCCACAATCTTCACATACTGCAGGTTCTATACCATTCAAAAAATTAGTGTACTAGGAGCAAAGGTTGCCTCGAAAACCTACGCAATCCAACTTGGCCAAATGTTTAAGGTGTAAAACTAATTCAATCGCCTTCGCAAAGTCTGCAAAGACAATATCTCCAGGGACGCCTGCAGCAACAGAGCTACTCCAAAGCTGGACGCAGGCGGCAGAAAGTCCAGGCCAAAACGCGAACTGATCGTTCGACAACAGTTTACATTTCCCTATAAAGGGAAACTTGCCTTTCCTAATTAAATTCTCAAGCAGCTTACAGCTAGGTACACAGGACGATAACAGGTCGATAATTCTTGAACACATGTTTTTTTCGTTATTATGGCAGCTCACGTGTGAAGGTATTAAAAGCTACATCATTGCTCACGTGCGTGGTATTAAAAGCTACATCATTACTCACATGTGTGGTATTAAAAGCTACATCATTACTCACGTGTGTGGTATTAAAAGCTACATCATTACTCACGTGTGTGGTTTCGAACTTGCTATCAAAGCTATTTTTCTCAGTTACTCTTCATATGTATTCATGCTTTTCACAGAAAGTGAAAAATTCCATCAATTTCGGGCCCCAAGCCGCCCAATTATATGAAGCGGCCTCTTTGGCAGCGTTCATTCGCTAAATGATTGACTCAAATAAAAAAAAAAAAAAAAAAACGAATAGAACCTTTTTTTGCACAAAATTCCATGCGCTACACTTTCGGATTAAACATTATTATATGCAGCCGTTTCCGTTGTATACTGAAAAACTGATTTCGGGCACATGCTTCATGCAAGATGGCGGCTTAGCTCAACATTCTTCTACAACGTTTATTGGCTGAATCGTTGAATCTATGAAAAAAAAATGAATACAACATTTTTTTGTAGAAAATTGATTGCTGTACATTTTTGGATAAAACATATTTTCATGCCCGAGCAACCGGTACCGGGATATATTGAAAAAACTCTATTCGGACACCATGTTTCAAAGATGGCGGACAATGGTCGGATTTCACGGAACTTTTAGTATGTTTAGCACGCCACCTGTGGCCATCACACAAATTTGTAGCTTGTTGCTAATTAATTCTTTTTTCAACCCTTGATTGGCCTACAGGTGCGTTTGCGTTAATGCTGCGTTGACGGGGGGAATTGCGGTGCAAAAGGAACGCACGATGGACGTGCGGTAACGCAACGTCGATGCAGGTATGTGTTCAGTACCCAGCAGATGTCACGCAAACCAAACCGCAAATGCGGTAACGCAGCGTCAACGCGCGTTAAAAAAACGCATGTGTGCACCGGGCCTAAAAGCTACATCATTGCTTATGTGTGTGGTGTTATCCTTAGGCGCTGACAGTGTTGGCTTTTTTTTTTTTTGCTGCTTATTTCTTGGCCGACTGAGCGAAGCGAGCGAGGTTGAATACTCGACCGGATTTGGATTTTGTGTGTATGTTTGTCATATGCGTGTCTGTCTGCGTGGGACAAGGAAACGTTCGTAATTTTGATCTGGATTGGTTGAAATTTCATGACAAGGAAGCTTTGGTGCATGGAATGAATGAGTTCGAAGATGCTACTTCTGCATGAAATATTTTCGAAAATATTCGGGATTTCCGTTGGATGGCTAATCCGATATTTAGGAGAGGCGGTTAGGGAGCCCCATCATTCTATAAGGCTAGGGCCATAAGCAAGCCACGAACAACGCAGCCATTTGCCATAATAGTGAAAGTTCTTTTGGTGTGAAAGATGCATAAAATAATTACAAAAGTTAAAAGAAAAAACGTTATTACTGCCAATTTATTGACATGAGGGCTGACCTACATCACTGTTTTGAAGCAGCTATGTGTATTGCAAAATAAGTTGATTCGTATTATGTCATTTGCTAGCCCACCTGAACACTCAGCTGCTTTATTTAAAAGATGGTAAACTCAACCTGTTCAATTTAATTTTGCTTGCTTTGTAGCTTTACATGTACTTACGCAAAAATGTTATTACCCAACTGGCATCTGACAGTTTTTCCAATGCAAGATTTCGACTGCTTTTGCCAAAAGTATAATTAATAATCATTTTGGAAAACATTGTTTGAAATTTATTTGTGTTAAACTGATTAACTGACTATACCGCTCAGTTTACGCGTCATCCCCCCGGCATAATGCAACTTTTAACCAGAGCAAGAAAAACCTGAAGCTCTGGTTGGTTAAGAGTGACGTTTGGATGGAGTTGAGGTGTTTTTGATTGTTGCGGATTGGCTTTGACTGCATGTGTGCTCTGCCGAATTTTTCTTTTTGAACTTTCGATTTCTGATTTGTGCTCTTTTTGCTGATTTATTACCAATTCTGTTAAGCTTTTTTGCCCCCGGTTGATCTACTTGATTCTATTTTATGTGTCTTTTGTTGTTTGCTTTTTCTTGCGCATTTTTATTCTGTGTTTTTTTCCCATGCACTGGCACAGCTCACTAGGTTCCCTCGTGCCGCGCTCTTTTTCAGGGTTCAGACAGTTTTTTAATTCTCAATTTCCCTGACATTTCCAGGTGTATCAAATGGTAATTTCCAGGTGTTTACAAGACGTTTAGTTAAGGAAACAGGCTGTATAGCTAATATTTTTATTAATATTTGTACGACAATAATTCACATCCCAGAAAATAGTTGTTCAGAAACTAGTCCATACTGGACTAAACGCATTTTCATCACTAATATTGGTACTAGCCTAAGATTTAGTTTGTTGAAGTTGTGTCTAAAATACTTGAATATATTAAAGCACAAATTTAAATATTTGCTACTAGCCTAAGATTTTGTTTCTGATCTGCTAATTCAATGGAACTTACAGATCAGGCACAAACGCATTTTTTTTTAATTTCCCTGTCTTTTCCCTGTTACTGATTTTTAACAAAATTCTTGATTTCCCTGAAATTTCCCTGAGATTTTGGCTTTATTTTCATTTTCCCTGAGGTTTTCCAGGTTTTCTAGGTTTTGTCTGAACCCTGTTTTTGCTCTAAATAAATTCAAAAAAAATAATAAAAAAATTCGAACATTTTGAAACAACGCGATCGGTTTTTTTTTTTAATGATTTCTTCAGCAAATCTCGCGTGTTGTACGGCGGAACTGACGTGCTCGTAAACGTCAGTGTTGAATTCGTTCGCTTTCTTCCATGTTGGAATCGATCGCTCCAGTGTTTACTTGCTTAATATTACGAAGTTGCTGTGTAGAATGGAATTAATAACACAGAAAATAAACTAATGTATTATAGCATCTCTCTCTCTCGGCCGAGTAATTCTGATCTTCAGAACTGAATTATGGCCCTAGTTCCTAATAATGTACTGTGAATAGTGTTTCTTTAATACGTTCGTTCAAGGCAGTGTCGGGTTGGGCCGCTCGGGAACCGGGGGATCCCTGGTGAGGCCCCAATACTGTGGAGGCCCAAGTTTCATAAAAAAAAAAATTTTTATTTAAATGAATTTGTACAAAAATTGCATCTCTAAGTTTTAGGAAGAAGTTTCGAATTTACGCTGATTTCTTTAAAATTCTCTACCTTTACAGGGCTCCACCATAGACACCCCCCCCCCCCCCAACTACAAGATGTCTTGGTCTCAAAGATGCATTTTTATGAAAATTTGAAATGAATTCGTACGAAAATTGCATTTCTCATTTCCAGGAAAACGTTTCAAATTCTCGCTGATTTTTTTAGATTACAAGGCTATGCCCCGGACCTCCTATCCCCCACCCCACTAAGAGGCCCTTGTTTAAAAAAAAAAGTTTTGTTGTAAAATTTGAACTGAATCCCTACGAAAACGCACACATATTAACTCCTATGAAAAATTGTAAATTACTGAAATACGTTTCATACTCACGCAGATATCTCAAAAATACGCTCGTTTGTGGCACCCCCTCCCCCCAACCCCACACCTGCGAGGCATCCCGAGGTCCGCGCAGTACATCCCCAGGGAGGTCCGACACCTCAAGCTTGGTTCTGTGTGTCCATTGTAAACTACGTAATAGAAGTTGCCTACTCAGGAGGTACACGTCATTGATTCGATGAATCCGTACAGATAAGCTACACCAAATCCCTGTCCAGTTTTAAGATTAAATCCTACGGGAAGCGGCAGCTTCAACTACTAACTTAACTTGATTAATTAGGAAAACGATGAATCAATAAATCGCCCTCTTCTGCGCGCTGCATAAATATGAATTTTCCCGAGTCTTCGCATGAAATATTAACATTACTGTTAGGAAGTAGCGTAAAGCCGGAACGGAGTTTGGGGTCACAAACCCCTGGGCTCCACTGGCAACGCTACGTTGCTAAATGAGAGATCAACGCAAGTCTCGTCCTTCGTAAATATTTCTCTGAAACGATATTTTTGTGCGAATGCTGCATTGGTATTATTTTTTAACAGAAATTTTACTTTGTCAATATCTCTTTGAAATAAGCGTTCTTAGCGAATACTTGTCTGTATTTCTCTTGTTTGTGGGCCGTACAATACTGTATGACTGAACATGTTGAAGCCATTGTTTGAAGCCCATTGTTGCATGGCTCCTTGTAAGGTCTCCTTTTTTGTGGGTCCATCGCATCCTCACCACGCCTCCTCATTACAGTGTTATACCAAACAATAATCCCGCAGCAACGAACCCCATTGTTTTCTACATCCCATTGTTTTCTACCTTTTTCTGAACCTTAAATATACATCTATATATATATAATTACTAACAAAAACGTCAAGTGTGCCGTAAAAAAAGGGGGTTATATGATTGAAGTTTCACTTTACTTGTTAAAATGTACACGGATAAAATTTGGATGATTTTTATTTAAAATAACCAAATGTACAATTGAGAAAATTGCATCTGTTTAAGTGCTGTTGTGCTTTACGTTTTAAATATATGATAGGTAAAGCACAACAGCACTTAAACAGATGCAATTTTCTCAATTGTACATTTGATTATTTCAATTAAAAATCATCCAAATTTTATCCGTGTACATTTTAACAAGTAAAGTGAAAACTTCAATCATATAACCCGCTTTTTTACGGCACACTTGACGTTTTCGCATGCATTGTTACTGGCTACTTTGAAACAATTCAACTCAGATCTGAAAGCCTGCATTTACGAAATAAATACGCCATCCTATCGTTTCTAGCTGCCAATTTCGAGGCCAATGGCCTCAAAATTAACAAGCTTAGTTTGGTTTAAATCTATATGCCTCTAGCTGAAACATGGATTCTTTCGAAGGGTTTTAGCTAGCGTTAACAGCACCCGGTCATCTGCCCGACGAAGCCCTAAGGCCCTATGTCTGCAATACCCGGAATGGATTCTCAGGAGGTCAACCACCAAAGTACCAATCGGGACCAATGCTGCTTAACTTCAGTGATCTGACGAGAACCGGTGTTTCCAGCACTGCAAGGCCGCAGAATGGATTCTTTCTACGAGTATTTATTCAGAGCCGTGGCCCAAAGCCGTACGCTCTATCCACAAATACTAAAAACTTTTTTACAAAGACATAACACGTGCACGAAGAATGGATCCGGAGTTAGCGAGCGTTAACCGCATCCAGTCATCTGCCCGACGAACCCTAAGGCCCTATTCTTTCATTTTTATACCCTTCAACAATGAACTTTTTAGCAAAGATATAACACGTGCACGAAGAATGGATCCGGAGTTTGCTGAGTGGCATTGTTCCCAAATAACAATAGTTAAAACAATGTAAAACCATCAAAATGATCGTTCAGGGACCCGTAACTCCGGAATGGATCGACCAATCGAAAAAGTGGTCTCTCTGAGGATGAAGCCCAGGGAAATTTCTGGTTATGATCATGTTTCAGATTTTAGGTAGGTGCAGCAGTTTTTTTCTGAAACCGTGTCACACAAGAAGAAGAACAACAACAAGAACAAGTGAACAGTTCTCAAATTTACGTGTTGCTCACTACTTTTACTCTTGCACGGAATGGCATAAAAGTTGGTGTAAAGTTGGGAAAAGTTGCTATCTACTATCTGGCCAAGTTTGGTCGAAATATATTGAATAGAAACGGAGAAATTAATAGTTTTAGTTTTGCTGACGATGACGACCCTTTTCCCCCCCCCCCCCCCACCTACCCACACAAAAAAAAAAACCCTTCCCCGTTGCTCATTTACTTTACACGCCCGCTCTCACTCATTTCCAAAAGTGTCAATTTTTTTTTGTTGTTATACCACACGGTTTTGGGCGGGGAGTACGGAGGATTTCTTTGGTTGGGACGGTGAAGGGGAGGGGATCAGAAAAGGATAAAATGAGGTCATTACACAACATGGATTTCATGTATGAGGACAGTGACAGTAATTTTTTTTTACGCAAACGAGTTTGATGCAGTTCCTCAAAAAACTAAAGTTTACCAACCTGCCTAGCATGTTCTTAGTAACTTTACACACAAAAATATACTGGAAGTATCTTAACAGAAACACGACAGAAAAACACCATAGAAACTGGAATGGTTTTTTGCAATATTATTAGCGTTGCAACATTCGCAGAATGGATTTGCAACGTTTGTGGGATTTCTACCGCATTGGTTTGTTTACGTTTTCGCTATCAATGCGCGAGCCAAGGAAAACCGGGATTGAAGCTGCGTTAGCTGCTACTACCTCACTTAGCCTTGGCGCGAGCACGTTGATTCACGCTTGACGTCACGCGTCTTCCAGCCGGCGCATATTACGACACGGTATCAATCCGCACGTTCGGCTCGCGGGCCTATATTGTTACGCGATTTCGCGTGTGCAAAGACGGGGTACCATCCCTTTAATAAAAACGTGTTGTAGAACAGCCATTGTAAGTTTAGGTTAAGTATAGCATCTACAGAGCATGTGACGTGTAAGGTCGTTTGGGCTCTTCATAAACCAACAAACAAACCGCCCAACCGAGCCCGCAGCCTGCAAAAACAATGCGGAATGGGTGGTGACTTATCAAGCAGTTTATACAATCTCAGTACTATACAACAATGCTTGTAACAATGCAACAAGCTTGATACCTTCATCTCAGGCCCGGAGTACTGGGATTTACATTCCAGGCCTGGGGTAATGAGGTCTATAAAGGGCCATCCCGCGCACGTCTATAAAGGCCCATCACGCGCACAACAAAGAACGAATCGTGTTGACGTTCTTTTGCTCAGAAAGCTTGACAATGCGACTGTGCGTGCAACAATGTTTACACAAAAAACGAATCCTAAAGTGAACAAGGATGATGTTGCAATAACAATGACAGTGAATGAGCTTTTCAATTGTTACGCAACTGGGTGATAAATAGGTTATTCCCCGCTTTCCACGTACCGAGCTCTACAATGGCTCGGCCGCTGCAGGGCTTCAACAATCTCAGTACTCGGAAAAGCGGGTAATAATCTATACTGCTTGCAACAATCTCCTCCAATAATGAGGGTATGCGATGATTATAAACGGAATGATTGTTGGCAACAAACTGAAAACCAGCTACAACTTACGAAAGTAAAACGGCAGTTAAAAAAATAGGCCTAAAAGGTGAAAATTAGGCCTTGCACCACGTCGCTACGGCAACGTCAAGTCTCCGCACCGTGTTGCATAAATAAATAAGTCTACTCTCAAATCCAATCCTCCGTTAGGTGCTACTTACGAAATTAAAGCAGCAGGTAAAAATTAGGCCTAAATCTAACATTTACTCACAAAATATGAAACTAGCTCTAAAAGCTAACAGATTTTTAACCGGCAATTGTGATGTTTATACTATTAGATCATGTCACAGAGATAGCTGTTGCAGTGCGTAAAAGAGGTGTGCGCCTTTACATTTTTGAAAGTGGCGTAAGTGAACTAATTACCCGGTTTTTGCCTTTCAGTCCTCTTTTAAACAACGCAACGATGCAAGAGCGCAACACTGAAACAAGAACGCACAGTGCAAGAGCCGATCTCCTGCATCAAAATGGCGGATGCATTCATGATTACTACAGACCGGCAATACATAAATTAAAAAAAAAACGTTAAGAAAGAATTTTTTATTGAAGTGTCAGCAACCACATCAAATAAACGAATTCGTGAATTACAGACTGGCCATTGGAATGGCACAAACCAAAATAAAAAATAATAAGAAATATTAAGCAAGTATTTTTTTAATTTAAATGTCATGAACTACAGTAAATGAACAAGTGCATTATGCGTTTTAAGACTTTAAATACGCTAGTTTGCTAATTAAATCATTTTATAAGCTACTTTAAAATTGAAAATAACGTTGCAACGTTCATTAAAATTAATCGTTCCACCAAAAAACATGTCTCTTAACTGTTCTTTATTACACCATCGTCTTTGTTAGCAGCATCTTCTACTGCTTCACCTGATAAGCCAATATTGTCCATATTGTCTTCATCATGGTTACTCGATAAGTCAAATAGATCCTCAAACTCCATAACTTGTTTTGCCATGACAAAAAAGGAACAAGAAATATGGCTCCGCCTGCAATAATCACCGAGCGCGAGCACACACATTCACCGAGCGCGACCAAACGCAGCCAACATTCGTCGGACTGAGAGGCAAACAAGCGGCTACAGCGACTGTCTAGTCGCACTGGTCTTCTGTCCAGTTCCTCCACTTCCAATGTTGAGGCGCACACCTCTGTCATGCATTACAACAGTTATTTCTATCATACTAATCTAAAAGCAGTAGCCATCACAATTGTCGGTTAAAAATGTGTTAGCTTTTAGGCCTATTTTACATTTTAGGCACAATTGTCAGCTTTTAGGCC
>JAHWFP010153689.1:0-16710 GCA_023313725.1 Lithobius niger | reverse complement strand
GACAATAGTCACGCTGGATGTAGCAGTACTCGGCTTCACAACAATCAAGTCTCGGCTTACTCATTCCTTCATTGTGTCCGCATCGAATCAACAATGATGATGGAGCCGACGAAGTATTCTTGATGTCACTCTGACACATTTGTTAGCCAGTGTGCACAAAAATGGGATTGAAGAAACTTAAGCATATAAAGCATGGACATGCAATAAACTGAACCGTGTCAATTTGGGTGATGTAATGGCTAATTGGGAAATGTCAATGTGAAAATTATGAATGTGAAACTTTACGTCATGAAATTTCTCCAAAAAAAGGTAGAGGTAACGATAGGAGAGTGTGACCTTTTGTACATTCACAGTCCTTATAAAGTTGTGATATCCACCCAAAACCAAAACTGGTACCGCCAAGTTTCTAAAAAGGTCAGCTTTTGAAAGTAGTGATATCATTTAACTGGGGAAAGGCCGCCAAGATTAATCCTTTTATCCAAGTTAATTACACCGAATAATACTTTGGACGTTAAATGAAAACTTGAAGATTGCAACCACGAGTAGCAATGTTCTAGTTTTTATTTAACTTTCGAACTCTTAGTCAGTACGATTAACTTGGCTAGAGGATTAACCTTGGCGGCCTTTCCCTGGTTGATAAACTACTTTCAAAGACCGACCCTTTTTGGTAACTTGGCGACTTCTTTTGTACCAGTTTTGGTTTTGAGTGGATTTTAAAATTAGTGTAAACCACTTGACATACTTTTCCACTAATATGAAACCAAAAGCAATTATTTCTTCTGTGTTTTACTACAATAGGCCCAGATTTTTTTTTATTCCTTTCGTAAGGTTCCTACAGAAAAAAATGGAAGAGGGTGGGCAGGGGATATTATCATGAAGGTGCGAAGTTTGCGACATGCTTTAATCCATGTTTACGGAAAGATGGGGTGTTGTGTTCTTCGTCATCCTGTTTTTGTAAACATAGTTTAGGGGGGACATAAGGTGGCCTGTGATTGTTGGAAGTCGGACTGCCCTTGGTGTTACCAACATGGAGGAGGATGGAGCCTACCGCCGAGCAATTTTCGCATTAATATCAAGACTGGTTCGAAATGAAAAAAAAAAATTCAACTCTGGGCTAGATAAATGTTTCAACTTAAAATTATATTTTTGGTTTACGAATTTTTTACTCGCCTTGCAGAAATGTTAACTGGCAGCCCCATTGATCTGAAGTAGATAACTGGATAGTACACAGTAGTTGCAGCAGCCGCAACAAGCTCGGCATGGCATATCCCGTGATATGTTCCACATACCCGCATAGCTAAGTTGCAGTGTATTTTCAATCTACAATTATGAAGTAATTCATACTTATTCGCGATTTCTGACGATATCTCAAAATATTACATTTTCTATTGCTGCCAACAAACTTAAAGGCGTATTCCAGAAATCCACTCAAGTGTGAGTGGGGCTAAATGTGAGTGTAAGGGTCAAAACGCATCCATAGAAATACCCTCAGATCTTAGGACACTCACATTCGCTTTTGTGGCTGTACTAAAATTGTTGACCCTTACCTTGAATGTTTGCACTCACATTTGCACTCTCACACTCACACTTGAGTGGATTTCTGGAATGCGGCTGTTTGAACGGCTCCATTCCTGTTGGATCCACCTCTTGTTTAATGTAATTCGACTATCTAATTGATTTTATTTCATTTTCAGATCGATTCTGGCGTGTGGTATTTTCAATATGACAGTTTTGGTCATAAAGGAGATCGTTGCACTACCGGTCATGCTCTACTAAGAGGAAACAAAACATACGTCGACATGATGTTGCTTGACCCTAAATTGTAAGTTTCACAAGTTAAAAGTGATCTATTGTTCGATTAGCGATCTATTAGTGATCTATAGGAATGAGTTAACGCACTGCACTTCCCCACTATGAGGATAAGGCTTGTCAGTTTATTGTAAACCGACATGTGAGTGGGGTTGTACGTTTGGGACATGGATATAAACCTGGTTTTATCTCGAACAACAATGGGGAACGAGCCATACACCAGTTTACGTTGTATTTTACAACTGACTTGATATAAGCGTGATCTAATAGAGGTTATTCATTGTTGGAGGAATTTCTTTGGGTACTGTCAAGGCAAGATTATCAGTCCCAAACAACGATGAATTTGAACTTCGAGTCGAAAAACACACTCGTGGCCAAGCCTGGAAGCTTATTGCAGGAACTTTAACTTTAACAGTGACTGCCGAAAATATTTCTTTTCGAACCGTGTTGTTAGAGTGGGGAACAACCTGCCTAGCGAGTTGGTAACTATTTGTTTCTTTAAATTCTTTTACGACCGAACTCCGTGCTGTGAACTTGCCAGACTATTTGTCTGGCTGTGTTTTAATATTAATTTTAATACATAAGTTATATCACTTATTTTAAATCACTTACCACTAATTTTATTATTATTGCACGTATCTTCCCAAGAACACTGTTGGCCACTTATCATTCATAGTTTGTGGTACATTACTGCCTATTTCGAAACATTAGTTTTACTTACAGGCGTGCCAAAGTGACTCTGGCTCTATGCATACCGAGCATTTACTTGTTATTGTTGCTACTTTTATATTCATTACTTTTGGCTTGGGCCTCTGGCTGTGTGACCTTGTGCTGGGCTCTTTTGTGTGTATCGTAAATGCTGCCCAATGCCTCTCCCCATTTTTAAGGCTGAATTTTAGTGACGCTTTTGGGTTCTTTTCAGGCCTGTGTGTTCCAGCACCTAATACTTTATTATTATTATTATTATTATCAATATTAATTCTCCCTGGGTCATCAGTAGCAGTGTCTGAGGTCTTCTTGACACAGAGTACGACACTAAATAAACCATTTTACACCCTTCCACTCCATGATGTGTGCCTAAAGGCAAAAAGACAAAATAACTAACCAAAATCAAGCAACGAAATTCAAACTTGGTTTGGGTCCATGGGAACCGTAGTGAAGTGAAATAAGCACAGCTGAGTTGTTAGAGGCTTGGTCTGTGAGCCAAGGGGGTGAAAGATCGAATCTCATTATCAATCTAGATTTTAAAAAGTTTCCCCTCCGGGTGTATTTCTGGAGTGGAAGAGGCTAAATCATTTAACTTAAATGCTATAAAAGAGGAGTTAAGCAAGTAATATAATGTAATTTTACCATTGCCAATTCAGCATTTTTAGAGCTGTTGAAAATGAGTTTGAAATAACTCGAAATGTTGAGTCATTTGTTTATTGACCTGTGCACTTTCGAGGAATTTTTATTATTGTTTTTTTTTTCTTAATGGTTAGGTTTTTTGCTTTCACAATATAGAATATATTCGCAATACGCTGGGCACGAACACGTCATATGGTAAAACCATAAATTTAAAGTAGTTTCCTCGATATTGAGGGATTAGCTTGGCATGTCAAATGAAAATTTCACCAGCAACAATCTGGCTACATTCGTACATTTTCTACATTTTCGTACATTTTCGTATTTTTTTAGTTAGTTAATTCCGATGGTTATGTCTCGTTTGCTAATGAAGCAAAGAAAATATTGTTAAGTTTTTTTTTGTTTTTGTTTTTAAGGAAACATTACTTAAGCTTTCCAGCTGATTTTACAATTCACCCAGACCAAGGAGGAGTGTACACAGATGCTGCAGGAGGTAAGATAAATTTACGAAAGTAGACATTTTTATGAATAACGTGTGAATAACGTTTATTGGTTTTAGATCGGTTGAAATGTGGGGGTACTGAATTTGTGACGAGTTGACCAATGCTAATTTATGATTCGTGTGGTTGTCGAATTTTTGGCTACCAGTTGAGGATTTTACAAGATACCCCATTTCCATTATGATCCCAAAAGGGCATGAGGTTCACAGGTTTGGTGTATTGGTTGAATTTATTCATCAGCGTTCTTCAACCATTAATTAAAGGATGGGATGCACATGCTTTGATTGTGAACTCTTTCAGTTCTACATCAATAATGATTAACGTCTGATTGATTTTGATGGGTGAGTGTCAAAATGTCTGAAACTCCTTGACCAATTTTATTGATTGACGAGCTTAAATTGCCTGCGTTTGACGGCTGTGGTTGGTTTGCTGCTGGAACCGAATTGGCGCTAGAGCCAAAATTAGTACAAAAGTAATAACTTATTTCAAGTCATGTACCAGCAGACTGTGATCATTTAAGCCAGTTAAAAATCGTAGCGAGATGGCCATGAACTGAACCGAATTACATCTTTACCAAGGAAGTTGAGAGAGTTGTTCCACTTTGGAACTCTCTTCCCTCTGTTACTGTGGCTGCAATTGTCAAATCCCTTCAAAGCACGTCTTGACAAGTTATTGTTATTTTTTTTTAGGTAGCCTTGACTCTGTGCCATAATGCACTGAATTACGACGTTTAGAATATTCTGGCATCCATTATCAAATATAATTTTTTTTTAAAGCAGGTGCATTAAGTCATGGTAAAAGTCATTGAAACTTAAAACAATCAGAGCAGCAGTCATCATTTTAGCAAAGGTAAATAACCTACGTCAGGCACAAAGGAATGACAATAGGAAACCAGGAAACCAGGAAACTAGGAAACTAGGGAAAAAATATTTAGGTAATGAAGGTATTTAGGTAAAGCAATACACCACTACAAAGAATGATCTTTAAAGCTTTTTTTTCGTTCACCATATCTCGATATGGGCACTATGGCTCTCAAAATGTCTAATCGGTAGTCTATCTCATCCGCGTATTTCGTAGCATATCAGGCATCAGGCGATTATCCAATCACGCAGTGTTTCAATAATGTGTACTTTCGTCTTATACACAGTGTCTTTCACAAACCCACCACAAAAAGAAGTCGAGGTGTTATGTCAGGCAAACGGGGAGGCCAAGGATTGGGCTGTGTCTGCCTATCTAGTGCCCAGGAAACTTGTGGTCAAGTGTCTCCCTCACTTCAAGGCTCCAATGAGGTGACCCACCGTCTTGCTGGGAAATGACGTGTGGTTGAAATTCCTCACACTGAGGTATCACATAGTTTTCGAGCATGTCGAGATAGTTGCTCCAGTTAATGATCCTCTTTACCAAAAGAAAATGGGCTAATAACTCTGTCGTGACATAGGGCACACCACACATTCAATTTTTGGCTGTCTCATTTGTGCTCGCATGTTGCATGTGGATTCACAGATCCACAGATGCAGCAGTTATACCTGTTCACCTTGCGCAAACGTGAAATGTCGACTCATCACTAAACAAGACATGCGTTGGGAATTCCGAATTCAAACTGCTTCCGTGTCAGACGATCGTTTGGCTGCAATGCCTGCAAACTTTAATCTTATATGCAGTCTGTTTCCAATTTTGTGAATGGTTGAACGTGGTACACCTAATTCTCTCCTGTTTCAACGTAGCAAAAGTGCAGGGCTGCATTGAAAGGCCTCACGGATGCGTTCAGAGGTACTCGGCTTTCCCATGCTGTTTTTGTGCAAGATACCACCCGCTTCATTAAATTGTTGAGCCCACCTGTAAACAGACGTACGTGTTGGTGGATTCTTGTTGAACCATCTTTGTACAGTTGATATGGATTTAAACTCTGCGAACCAGAGAACACCCGACTTACTCACTGTTTCCTTTTGCGGGGGGTTGACCCTCCTGATTGTTCTTGGTGTCGACGGCCACTTACGGTCCGGCACTTACTTGTTGATTGTCGCCATCTTGATGGTGTTCGTCGTCGGTTCCATCTTCCGCATGACATTGCGCGTCAGTTGGGCGATAAGTCTGTCCTCCTGTCCGGTGTTTTTCAATTTTTGCAGGAGGTACAGATGTATGACAAGATTTAGATTAGGGGTTTGAATAACATCTCTGTAATGTGTGGTGCAGTGGCAACCCGGACCGCTGCACTGTGACTGAGGTTGGCGCTAATGACCAAGTTGTCGACGCGCCATTAAGCCTCAATCCCCCCCCCAGTGAACACACTTCACCATCTCACTAATTTCAGCACGAACGGTCATTCCAGAATGAACAGTCATTGTTGTTTTAGCAATGAGCCAATGGTCTGCTTGCCCTTTGTGGCTCTCACGTGCAGCTGGGTGCGGTCGTGTAGCAACATCTATCGATAGAAAAAAAACACCTTTAATTATCGTTCTTTCTATTGGTGTAATGCTTTGACCGCTCCAAAATATTCTCAATCAATCCTAGGAGGAGATTGCTGGTTTCCTATAGTCATTCCTTTGTGTTTCAGTTAGGTTCTTTTTCTTGTGTAAAATGTGTGACTGCTGTTTTGATTGTTTCAACTTACAACGAATTTTTCCATGTTTTTTAATGCTCTTGCCATGAATTTGAAGTATTTGCTTTGCAAAAAAAATTGATGTTTGAATAACAGATAACAGAATATCTATACCGTCACAATCCAGTGTATTATTTTGAGCACCTTCTTGGTTTTTCATTTCCTACAGTAATACCCTATACAGTATACCAAACTAATAAGTCGGTGCATGGATCTGAAAAATTTAACCTAATAAACATACCTTCAACCAGGCCTTTTGTCTAAGTAATTTGCATTTATCATTATTTCCTCAGCAAGAATATTTATTTATTTATTTTTGTTGTTCCTGGTTATTATTTCTGGGCACTCATTTGCTCTGCGTAACGAATTTCTTAAAAGGGTGGATGGAGGGAGGGGTTTCACAATTACAAGAACCAAAGATTAGATTTTGAACTTTTCAGATTTCTTTTTGTTTTTTTAGCTGTTGGACACATGATCTCAACTGACCTTATGAACTACTTTTACTACGTGCAATGCATTATAATTAATGGACAAAATAAAGGTAAGTTAATCAAGATAATCAAGATAATCTCATCCACCCAAAACCAAACCTGGTATAAGAGAAGCCGTCAAGTTTCCAATATGAGTCGCCCTTTGAGGTATTGATGTCATTCAACCAAGGAAAGGCTGCCAAGGTTAACCCATTCCCATACCAAGTCGTCGATTCGGCTGCCTCTCTCAAACCAGCTTACATCAGCCTAAGGACAAAAACTAAGTCCCCACGCATGCAGCAAGCTTTGTGAGGGGGCCCCAGGGACCCCGAGCAAAGCAAGCTGCAACAGCCCAGTGGTCAGCGTCCTCGTCTCCAAACCAAGTGAACGCACGTTCGAGTCCCACGACCGACCCAACTGATAGTTAAAGGAAATCACCAGAAAAAAATTGGTGTGTCAAAGGGTTAAGCTGTTAGCCAAGTTAATCACACCGACAAATAGTTTGAAAGTTGAATTCTAAATAGAACGTTGCTACTCACGGTAGCAATCTTCATGCTTTCGTTGAACGTCCAAAGTATTATTCGGTGCGATTAACTTGGCTAATAGCCATGGCGAATAAGCTTGGCAGCCTTTTCCTGGTTGAATGATATTGCTACCTTCAAAGGCCGACCATTTCTCTTACACCAGTTTTGGTTTTGGGTGGTTATCACACTTTCGTAGCACATACAACAGGTCACATCATCTTATTTCCAGGTCTACCTTTTTGTCTGGAGGAATTTTATGTCTATAAATTTCCACAGTTAAATTTCCAAATTTGCCATTACCCATTTAGCCGTTATGACAACAAAATTGACATGCTTTATATGCTTAAGTTTCTTGTCCTAACTTTTGCACACTGGCTAACAAATGCTTACTTTCGTTTGCTTCGCTCACTCAATCGGCACATCCCCCTTTAGTTGCTCCTGCCAAAGTTATTGTTAATCTACGCAAATGAATCTGAAATTGTTCACTCAATTAGCACATGGCCCTTTAAATGTTTTGTTTATCCCTGCAACTTTGCGTTACATTTTTCACAATTTGAAAAAATTTCTGCAACATTTGGAATTTATCCTTGATATGATGAGATATGCTTTTAGTTGCTTCGACATGTTATTGATCAGGACATCAATTTTATAAACAACCGCGTCGCATAAAAAAGTTGAAATATTAGAACCGGCTGTGACGCAGTTCTTAATGAAATTGATGTCCTGATTTGTAACATTCACGTTCCTCGCCTTTACTACTGGGCCCGTTTTGCTGATGATATCTTCGCCGCCTGGTTAACAAATAGGAAGCATACAGAAGCTATACTTTCAACGTTAAATGCTTACCACCCATCGGTTCAGTGCACTGTTGAGCATGAATCCACTCAAGGTCAAGTTAAGGGAGGTCAACCTTGATAAGGCCCCTAAGAATCTTGCATACGACTATGAGGTCGCACCTCAACCTGCAGAGTTCCAGTAGCTCATGGTTTGATTTTTTTTCATTTACCACCCATACTCCAGGGTCCTAAATCCTGACAGGCATTCGTTAACCTGTGCAGAGTTTTCTCGATGAGATCATTGTCTCTGACCAAAAAAGGGGACCAGACCAGAGTTGCATATTCAAGAATAGGGTGCATGAAATGCCCATACCGTTGTTTGAACATCACCTGAAATAAATCAGTGATGCACAATTGCTGATCTAAAACAGACAGAAGTGCAGATTTTCGTGCAATGGAGGGATGCTTTAAGTTGCTAGAAAACCCAAATCCAAGATCACACACTTCAGAAGATGAGGGAAGTGGTATCAGGTCAAGAAAATACTGACGACAATTATTATGATTTTCGACGTCAAATGCACAACACTTTATAGCCGAAAATGGGAGTACCATGTCAGAGACCATCCACAACATGGAGAATCTGGAATTCAACTAGAATGCAACAGGTTTGCATATCATATTTTATACCCTTCATGTTAAATTCAAATTTCTAAACCTTTCACAGTACTTTAAAAACTCATTTTAATAATTTCGTTTAGCACTGATTTTGCGATTTAATGAGAAGAGAGCTTAAAATAAGAAAAAAACGTGTGGAGTGCATGATGTTCGTGGGTAGTCTGTGATTAGTTCAACAAGATGCCACCAGGTGCAGTCATCGTGGTCGAAAGAGGGGTGGCTGGCCTTGCTTGCTAGATTCAAATTAATCTACACAGTCTCTGAATCAGTCAGGCATTAATTTTTCCCATTAATGTCTCGAAAACAAAAATTCTTCCACGAATTAAACAATGTTTAAGTGATGGAGGACTGATTGAGTAATATTACTATTAATGTTGTAATTACGGTTTTATTAACTTGCCTGTCACTTCCCTTTGTTAAAAAAAAAGCAAAATAAATGTATCCATCTTTTTTTTAGCGGTCGCCCTGTTTGCCACACGAATACCTACTATGAACGTCAAAAGTCAACAAGCCTATCAGAAATACACGGCTAAACTGGAGCAGAAAAGCCTTCTTCCTTCAATGTATAAAGTACCTCAAGTAAACTGCCCGCCAGCATATGATGTTGTTGCTGCCAGTGGCGGCTTGCCGCTAAAGTTTTAAGCTTACAGTCATAAATTTCCTGTATATCCATTTGTGCAGGAAATAAATGAGTACTATTCTTCACGATTTTATTCTTTTTCTTCATCACTGTTACAGTTCAGTTCATGTTTTAAGGATATTTGTCTATACTCTATGCTGCACATCTCTCTTGTAACTACGAATTGCGAACGTGTAAGAAAAATGAGAAGGAAGGAAGGAAACAGTCTGTATTAAAGACCGGCCTTGTGAGGACACAAAACACACAAGATACGCGAGTTGACTAATCTGAGAAACAATGAAGAGACAACTGCCCCAAATGCGACTTAAACCCAGTACATCTCACTTACCAGGTGCTCTAACCACTGCATAATTACAGACTATAAGCTACAGGCACTACAGGCTACAGGAACTACAGGCTGCAACCAAGCTTAGTAGCTGCTGAACCTTCGTCGTTGTGACCTAAAGGCCACAAACATATCAACCGCAAGCTAAAGGGTTAACAAAGCCAACAGTATGCATTCATTAATCCTTTGCCTTGTGATTTATACTTTATTCTCGCTTTATTCTCGCTTTATTTCTAGTGTAGAGGCCAAGATGCAGGTTGCTTTCCCTCCTTGTGTATGTTTGTGGCATTTAGAGCATCACTGAGAAGGTTGAACACCTGCTAAGCTCAGCCTGAGCCTGCAGCCAATATCCTCCCTGGTAGCACAGTGGTTAGAGTAAACGGCGAATACGCGAGAAGTCATGCGTTCGATTCCCCAGTCAGGGCAGTTGCCATTTTTTTATTTCACAGATTCGTGCATCTTGTATTTGTTGGCGGCAAAATATTAAGCGTCGCCATATTAGGTGTTTTTCAGGTCGTACAGCTTTGCCTTCAGGTGCTGATGACCTTTAATCAAGCAAGGGAAGTAATCTGGACTTCACGCATGTGCACAAGATACAACTCAAGTCCAGAACTTAGACCGGATGTGTTTGGAAGCCGTAACCCCTGGTAACCAGCCTCCTCCTTAGCTTCTGATGAAGAAAAAGTCTTCACTCCTTCTGGCCTTGCGCCATTGTACACTTCGTCCCCTTTCGAATATCTAATTTTTAAATATGGTCATGTAAATTTTCCCACAGCATTAAACCTGCTGATGTTTGATGTTCATGATGTTCACGGTTTTTTTAATCCACGGTAGAGACCTCCAACAGTATTCTCACAATGTCAGTCTTTAATGCAGACTGTTTCCTTTGTTAACCCTTCACCTTGTGATTTATTCTTTATTTATTGCTCTTGTTATTTCTAGTGTGAAGTTGCTTTCTTTACTTGTGTATGTTCGTGGACTTACGTCGCTGCTGAGAAGGTTTAAATAGCTACTAAGCAATTAGCTGAGATCTACCCAGGTAGCGCAGTTGATCGGGTGCCTACCTTGTAAGCGTGAATCCTGGGTTCGCTTCGCATTTGGGCAGTTGTCTTTTCTTTCTTTCTCAGATTATAATATCTTATATGCTCGCTAGGCCTGTGTTTTATGCAGACTGCTTTGCTAAACCTTTTTCTTGCTTTTCAATATGTTATTGGCGCCTGGTGCCCGGACTTATTGCTTTTGGTAAACAAATTGCTGACTTTTAAATATAAATCACTCTGAGTGAAAAAAAGTTCTACTTCTATTACAGCTTTGTCTTGCACAGAAAGCTTTCAGGTGATAACGTTATCATTTGTGTGCCTTGTTTGTGAGATAAAATTCACGTGAAATATATCACGAGAGCTTCTGCTTCCACCAGATGGGGGAAATGTATCATAGGCTATGCAGCCATCACTTATGAAGCCCAGGCCAAACCAGATCACTAAACCATGGCCCAGTAGGAAGGACATTTACTGACCAAAAATGAACGGAAAATACATAAAACTCAAACGCTAACTGCCAAATCTCTAATTACAAATTACGTGAAATGCTTCCTTGAAATTTAGATAAGTAATGTACGTCAGAGGGAAGCACTGGAGAAAAAGCCCTTAAAACTCATCTAATCCCCACGAGGCTTGGGAACCTACACATAACACCGCATACCCAAAGGGCTTTTTCTCCAGTGCTTCCCTCTGACATACATTACTTATCTAAATTTCAAGGCAGCGAAATTTAAATCGGCAGAATACCGTTGTATTGTTAAATAAACCAGATGCAAACATATTTTCGCTGCCTTTTGGACTTATATGTCAGACTGCTTGAGACCAAAGCTCAAAGTGTTGATAAGGCATTGCCCGGCAGCACTTTGTCACACTTCACGTGCATGGAACTTTCCCATATCAAAGATCCCACGGACGAGATATCCATTGTATGCTCGCTGAGACAGTACAACAATCAATCCAATGAGGCGTATTTACAAATTCAATGATACCGGTGGTTAGAGGCAAGAGGCATGGTACCAGCACATCTGCTTATGGCAACACTGCAGTAGGCCAAGTACTATGACAAGACCTGTAGGGACATTGACGTGAAATTTGGGTGACATATAATATCGAGTGCTGATAGAGGCTTTTCAAGAAACTGTCACAGTTATGACGCTCCATGTACAATCATTGTCGGGATTCAATCGATTATTGGTGCACAGGTCGAAAAAGGTGCAATAGCAATAGATTTTGTATTCTACTACCACGCAATGACACATTCGACATGGAACTCTTCAGGAAACCAAAGGAAATGGGGAACAGGAAGACACTTCAAAGCAAAACACTCTAGGTGACTGATCTAAAGTTGCGGAAGAAGAGGAGCTGGCGAAGCCGGACGAGGAAGCTTGATGTTATCTCCACCAATACTCCGAAACGGAATCCACTGGAAGTAAGAGAGGGCCGAGGAAGCTGAATTGGAATCGGATGAAAGCAAGAGAACAGCAGGCCCTGGAGAGGAAAAGGACATAATGCATAACTTATGCCCGAGAAGAAACATTATAGTGTCCGCGGTCTGTCTTGAGTCCTGCAGATATTTATGAGCGGCTACGTCTTCCTGGAAGGGAGGCTTTAATCGACGGCCGCCATTGTTTTTGTAACCATCTTGGATATCAACAAGGCACTCTGCTACCAAAAACATACAATTTATTATCTGTGTCGTTCTGGGGCGAAGTCAAGATAGGCCACAGACACTTCAGATTCCTGAAAATTTGGATGCATGTGTGGTCGATTTTGAAAGAGGGATTCCGGGGAAAGTCAGTAACAAACTGCATCGTCTGTGGAATCAAATTTAGTACCGGATAAAGAATTTTAAACGTATCATCGCGAAACAAACTTCCACGTAGTGCTTTCGCCTGGAGTGAGCTTCTGTTGTTATATTTTTGGTATTGTCGTGTATGCACCTTGCCTTATTCGTATCGAGAGAAAGAACTGTATTAACTGAACAAAAAACGGCTTTGCCGTTTAGAAAAAAATAAAATTAGAGCTCGTATCCCCATACTCACAGCCGTGAAGGTACACAAATAAAAACGGATTAGAGTTCACTCGAATGCAACGAACTATAATTTGAACTCCAACACCAGGGAACAAGGACTGTTTTTGATCAGTGGTTATGTCAGAAAGAAAGAGGAATTTATGTTTGAAAAGTTTAATGTTTCGGTGTTTGGGCGTGCAAGCACAATTTGTGTATTACACAGGTTTTTTTTATTATTATTTGTCTGTGTTTGTTGTTTCATATATTAAGTTTGTATCGTGTGAGCGGGTATATGTGTATTTTGAGTGCGTTCATAATTTATGAAACAAGCAGACTCGTAGTTAAGGCAGATTTTTGCGTACGTTTATGTTTGAAGGTCGTTTGAGGTGGTTATTTCTAACTCGTTTGAGAAAGAATTTATAGGGTTGGGGAGGAGAATTTGTGACCGAGACCTCTGCTGAAACGCTGTAGATACGTTCACATTAGTTCAGTCTTAGTTTATAGAGGGCGCCACGTGTTTTATGTGGGAATTTCTACTCAGTTTTTAGCCTAAAATTAAACTAAACTAAACGAAACTAGCTCATATTTAATTATTATTTAACCTAGTTTAGTTGTCATTTAGTTTACTTTAGATTTGGGATGAAAAATGAGCAAAAATTACCAGGTAGAACACGTGGCGCCCTCTGAAAACTCGGACTGAACTAATGGGGACGAATCTAACGTGTTTCAATGGGGACTTTTTAGAGTTACAAATTCTCCTCCCAAACCCTATAAATTCTTGGTTTGAGTAATTACGTATTCATGTTGTGTATGCATTTTTATCTTTCAATTTTGTATCGATTTGCTGTTTATGGCATCTATTTTGTGTGTGTTTGTGGGTTACGTTATGCGAATTATAGTTCGTTGCGTTCGAGTGAACTCTAATCCATTTTTATTCGTGTACCTTCACGGCTGTGAGTATGGGGAAACGAGCTCTAATGTTTTTTTTTTCTAAACGGCGAAGCTGTTTTTTGTTCAGTTAATTTGTCGGCTTTTTCGCTTCCTTTTTATTGTAATTGCTACAGTCTGGCCTATCACTGTCCACTGTCAACCGATTTTTGTTTTCGAAAAAATGGAACATGAGAATGCATATTTATGTTCAGGTTCCGCCCAAGGTTTGTCCCATGGTTATTATTAGATGGCAACACACTAGCGTGTGTCTATATTTAGTATGTGTCATCTCGATAAGTAGTTGATTCTGGATTGTTGCAGTATCATGGCAAACAATCGCGAAAACAATTCAACTGGCTTCCCGAAGCCCGCATTGAAGAAGTAAATAAGTCACTCAGTTATGTCGGCGGCCCAATTTTGAGGCCCTAGGCCTCAACATTTAAGACTTCGCACCCTACGGTTTAAAACTTGAAGATTTAAGGAAAAATCAAGACCATTTAATTTTGGTTCTCCGCGACGACCAAAGGGCTTTCAAAGGGTTTAACGAGCGTTAACCACTCCTGGTCATCTGCCCGAAGCCCTAAGGCCCTATAAGGCCACAACGACCTAGGTAACTCAAACAACGACAATCTTAAAATATCATTTATTGGGGCAACGTTACTTTCCCGGCACCCAACCATTGTTGCATCTTGTTCGAGTGAGCTATAATCCGATATTGTGCGCCTCACATATTGTTATCCCATTGTTGTTGCAGCATTGTAACATTTTTGACATTGTTAGCCCCGCCGCCTCCCCAGCCATTTTGTAGTATAAAAAATTTGCGAGGTTGCACCCTGTAATCCGTCCTACAATGGAACAGAGGTCTAGTATT
Source organism: Lithobius niger (assembly GCA_023313725.1). Classification (NCBI taxonomy): domain Eukaryota; kingdom Metazoa; phylum Arthropoda; class Chilopoda; order Lithobiomorpha; family Lithobiidae; genus Lithobius; species Lithobius niger. The sequence goes on along the minus strand of JAHWFP010153689.1, from coordinate 2,196 downwards.
TTTAGCATTGCACCAACTGACCTTTACTTATTTCTTCGAAAAATCGCTGAAAACAAAAATATTATTTCCATTAAAATGGAGTCATATGTTTGAAAAAAAAATATTAGCTTCGTATAGTTGTTGGTGTGGTAGGGTGAAACGTGAAACATCCAAGTGAGGAAGTCCATCTGCCCGTTACAGCACATCTTAATTATAATATTACAGAATGTTTTTTTTTCCCAAGGGAAATGGAAAATTCCGTGTATTTTTGCGTTGCCAACTTCGAACCAGATGTGCTTAACTGCTGTTAATCTGTGACGATAATTTTTTTCTAAACTATTACCTTTGCCTTAAAAGACTAGCTAAAATTGCAAGAGGCAACACGTCCTGTGTTATTTTACCTGCATGAAAATCGAATCAGTCTGGGAATACTCGTGAAAAACTAACACAAGTTATTGGAATCCCTCAGTCAAAGATCAAACCCAGGTAAAATATGTTGTGTTTTTTATTTTATTTTAGAATTTTATTTTACTAGAGCAGTAGCAAAACTTCCATTGCGTGGTTGATGTTTTGGGGTGAAAATGCAAGCGGGATTTAAATAAAGCATTGGCTTAATTTTCAGGATGCAGAACTATTCTAGAGTCGCCGCTGACTAAAACAGAATGCCCACAAGCACGTGGTGTTTTTTAATGGTGTTTAATTTTCGGCCAGATGTACACATTTAGGCCCAGAGCACACAACAATAAAAACACGCGAACGAGCTCATATAAGTAGCAGTCAAACCAACGTCATATTGAAATTTAAACCTTCTCAATATGGTGTTGGTTTGACTGCCACTCACGAGAGAGAGCTCGTGTTTTTTAATGATTTTATGCTTGTAAAAATCACCACATCAGTGGTGATTTAAAGGATACAAACACACAAGAAAGGAGGTACAAGTTGCTTTCGCACATCGTCTGTATATGTTTATTGCCTAAAATTAAATCACCACTGAGAAACGGTGAATAGCTTCTCAGCTTGGTTGAACCTGTAGCCAGAGATCTTCCCCAGAAGCTTAGTTCGAACCTGTAGCCAGAGATCTTCCCCAGAAGCTTAGTTCGAACCTGTAGCCAAAGATCTTTCCCAGAATCTTAGTTCGAACCTGTAGCCAAACATCTTCCCCAGAAGCTTAGTTCGAACCTTTTTTTAAATTTAATTTTGACGAACCTTATGTTAGCCGAAGCAATTAATGCTTGTATGGCTGAACCGGCTCAATTCTGAACATTACCAGATTTTTTTTCAGAGAAGAAGAAATCTGGTAAAGGAATGTGCCAGCCCGGAGATTCGGTCCGGGAAACCTCCGATCATCATCGGGGCCGAAAGATTGTCCAGAATTAGCCAGAATACATCCCATAGTCGCTGAAGGAGCATGGTAGCCTCTCACGCTACCCTGGCCGGCAGTCCTGTCGGGGACTTTGCGAATGTCCCTTTTCCAGAGACCTGTAAGCAGAGATCTTCCCCAGAAGCTTAGTTCGTAGAACTACTGGCTGTATATGTATAGCACATTCCAGAACTAGAATAATGTCTACAAGCGCGACAGCACGTAACGTTCCATTACTGCAAACTTAGTCTTATTTTTTTTACTCGTATAACTTAAGTTACAATATCACCAAGCGAATATAGTCTATCTTCCTACTCACTGAGTGCCGATCAACATTGTCATGTAGCGAGCATATTCAACACACTGTTGATTTCTGAATGAAGCTACTATGTCCCAAAGCAATTATTTCTTCCTGCTCAGTGAATGCAATGATACGCTACATACAGTATAGTATAAATCTTTAAAAATGTAGCAAGTCGCAATCGCAGTTTATTTCACGTTATTTTTTTCGAACTGCAACCGTAAGTTTTCATTGGTTCACAGAAAATTAGCTCCCAAGAAAAACCAGATTAATCAATTACAAAAGTTTAGGTCGTTTTTTTTTTAAAACCTTAATGCGCCAATGATTAATTCCATTAATTCGATGTGATAATCGACATTAAGGCATTTCTGCCTCGCAACAATACTAAAACTGGTACTATTTCTTTTAGCGGATGCACACTCCTTTTAGCGTATGGTGAGGGTGAAATATGCATAAGAAATGTATGGACTTTTTCATAACGATAGTAATGCAAGCACCTAAACAAATTTAGCCCATTCCACCTACTAACACCTATTTTTCAGAACAATGCCAACCA
>JAHWFP010153688.1:19277-51294 GCA_023313725.1 Lithobius niger | reverse complement strand
CGGCCTTAGCTGGCCGGCAGTGTAGTGGCAAGCTAAGGCCGTCAGACGCTTGAGCTCCTCACAGTCAATACACATATCTCAATCTGCTGCGAGTCTAAATCGAAGAGATCCGTCTGTCGGCATTAATTTCTGCGCGTTCCAGCAAAACAATGGCGACCTCCGTATCATGTTTTGGTGATGCAGTAATTAAATTGTTATATCGGACGTACGTAACGTATTCTTACTGCAGTTCTTGTGTTTAGTTATTGTGTAAGTGATCCAAAAGTCAAACATGCATGTCAAAATGGATGTAATTGCCCTTTAAGCATGGAAATGCAAACTAGCCTTAAATCTGCCACTAGCGTTTATTTTACGGTATTACCAAAACCAGGCAAGAATTCGACCCTTGTTACTATTTCGTTTGATGGTTCGGCTATGTCTGTATTTCCTGCTGCCCCATGGACCCAACTTCTTTCGCCAATATCTTCCTTGTTCTGCATGCGATTTTTGTTCTGCTTCCCGTGTTGCACAAGTAGCAAGAGCCCCCACAACTTTCTAATTTAATTTACGCCCCAAATTGGATGACCTTGAATACGACCTCCAAGGTCATTTTGGATGGCATCATCGGATATATCATAGGTGACTTCCTGTATGAGCATGCTATTACCAGCAACCCATATCCAAGTCGTAAAGATGTGTTTGTCCTGGTACGGGACTTCTGAGACATACCATATATTCCAATTGATTCATATGGAAGCAAACATTCTGTTCACGCATGGAACGTAATAACGCTAGTAATTGCAAGCAGATAATTAGCTAGTGTGTCTCCGCCAATATTCAACGACAGCATAACGTCTGTCCTATCCAGATAAAGTATATAATTAGTATTAAAAAACACTTAAGCGTATAAAATACGGATGTAAGCCTTAAAAAACTTAAAGCTCTAAAGGAACATATATTAGAAAAAGACATGTAAGCCATCAGCGTCGCACTAATACGTGTAAAAGAATCTCCAGCAACCCAAAAAACAAGCTGGAGCTTCTTTTCGACGCTGATGGCTTACATGTCTTTTTCTAATATCTGTTCCTTTAGCGCTTTAAGTTTTTTTTTTCTTGTTTCAGCAAGAATTACGCAGAAAAGAATATTGTAATCACCTTAAATTTGGTACGCCAATCTCATTCCTAGTAGTAGAAATTGAACCAGCCATGGATCCCCATGAAATACCACCAAAGCCGCCGCCAGCATCCCCCCGCCCCTCCTGTGCACCTTATGAAGCATCAATGACCAACAAATTCTTGCTGATCGTGCCAAAACGTGAATTGGTACACAACTCATTCTTAGCAGTACAAATCGAACTAGAATTTGTTGATCATCAACCTCATGAAGAGGACACATGGAAGCACTGGGGTGGATGTATCCCATGGGGTTCCATAATGTAGTTCGATTTCCACTACTACAATGCATGTTTTTAGTACATTCAGCAAGAATTTGTTGGTCATTGATGCTTCATGGGGTGCATAGGAGGGGGGGGGGTGCAAGGGGAGGTTTGGTGGTATTTCATGGGGATCCATAGCTGGTTCAATTTCTACTACTAGAAATGATTGGTGTACCAAAATGCATGGTTTCAGTACGATCAACAAGAATTTTTCGGGTATCGACCTCATGGAGTGGGAATAGGGGGGAAGCACTGAGGGGCCTTGGAGGATTTCTCAGAAGTTCCATAGATAGTTTGATTTCTACTGCTAACAGTGACTTGTGTACCAAATTTCATTCTTTTAGCACTATCTGCAAGAATTTGTTGGTCAGGCCTCAAGGAGGGAACACAGGGTGGGGGGGGGGCGATGTGGTGCCTTGTGGATTATCTCGAGGGAGGTTCTACATATAGTACAGTTTGTACTACTATGACTGACTTGTATACCACAATTCATGCGTTAGGCCGAACTGCATTAATTTGTTGGTCAAGCATCAGAGAGGGGGCACAGGGGAGCGCTAGGGGGCCCCTTGGGACATTTCGTGGGGGTTCCATGCTTGGTTTGATTTCTAACGCTAAGAATGACCTGTGTGCCAAACTTCATGCTTTTAGCTCGATCTGCAAGAATTTGTTGGTTAAACCTCAATGAGGGGAAACAGGAGGGTGCTGGGTGCCCTTTGAGGGTATTTCATGGGAATTCCATGGCTTGTTCGACTTCTACTGCTAAGAATGCCTTGTGTACCAATTTTCAAGCTTTTAGCACGATTTGCAAAAATTTGCGGTTCAAACCTCAGTGAGAGGGCACAGAGGGTCGCTGGGGCCCCTTTGGGGGTATTTCATGGGGGTTCCATGGCTGATTCGATTTTTGCTGCTAATAATAACTTGTACACCAAATTTCATGTTTTTAACTTGATCTGTAAGAATCTGTTGCCCAAGCCACTCGTAGGGGGTACGGGGGGAAGGTGCTGACGGTACTTGGGGGTATTTCATGGAGGTACATGGCTGGTTCTATTTTTAATGTTAAGAAACATTTGAGTTCCAAATTTCATATTTTTAGCTCGCTTTGCTGAAATTTGTTACTCTACTAAATGACTTCTGCCCATTGCTCTTCTATAATTATTGCTCTACCGACGAGAATACTGCAGTCACATCTAAATCGTGTTCAAAGGGCCCTGGTCGGTGTTAATACCTATATTTTAAGCTATAAAAATTGAAAATCGGTTCATTGGTTCGATCTCTAGGTGAGAGCAAAAGTTCTAACCCATTTCGCTTTCCGTGTCGAGAATATTGTAGTTGCACTAAAATAGCCAGCGAAAGGCCCTAGGCCTTGTCCATACCTACGTTTTAAGCTATAGAACTTGAAAATCGGTTCAGTGGTTCGATCTCCAGGTGAGGGCAAAGAGTCCCAACAACAACAACAACAACGACAACAACAACAAGAAATGGCCATGCTGTGGACTCCGAACGGTTCAATTGTTGTAATTCAAATTTGTAATGCGGTGAAATAGTTATGAAACGACCCCAAATACCAAATTTCATTGGTCTTTGTCAATTTTGGGCGAAACTATAGGAGTTCAAAGTTCGACGTTTAACATGGAAGTTCATGCTGAGGCTTACATAAGGACCGCGCTTGATGAGCATGGCGACCACTGGACACTTGTGTCTTTTACAGCTAAGGCAGTTTGGCTGTTTTCCGGTGACATGGAAGTCACGATTAGAGAGACGGATTAACGTTTTCCTGTAGAAAAATAGGTGCGAATAACGTTGTCATTCGCATAATTATTAGTCACGAGCTAATTTCACGAAAATAAATCCTTCGATACGGTGCAAGAAGCTGGAATTTTGCAGACAGCAGTAGTTTAACCCTGGGACGAGCCTTTTGCTGGTTTGGGAGCTAGAGGAAGCGTAAATTCAAATTTACCAATCAATCTCAGTACAATTTTAATGTCAGATTGCAGCATTTTGCTGCTGTTGGTTTATTACGACAGCTAGACCTTAGAAAGTGGCCATCTGCCCCACAAAAGCACAAAACCAAACTGAGTTTTTTGTTGTTGTTGTCGTTTTTGCTTTTAGTGAGCACAAACCCAAACTGGGTTATTGCTCCAAGACGATCAGAGAGACAGTTTAGTTTACAGAGGTTTGTTGTTGTTGTTGAACAACAATTAAATTAAATTCAATTCAATAGTGTTTTATTGGGGCCTCGGTCCTAGGCCACGCGCCCTCCCTAAGTAAAAAAAAAAAAAAACTAAAACAAATACACATTCCTGACATCACTGCAACCAGTAGCAAACTGTGTAACACGCTCACATCTCAAAGACATCGCTAAATCACCACATTATGTTTCACAGCAATCCTACACAGTACACACTGTCTACAAATTGCGTTTCACACTAGTTCTCAACATGCGAGAAACAACAATAATAACAAAATGATTTTCTCACAACAATGAACACGAAGATGGAGCACAACCGCAACAGCACCAATGCAGACTTGTTGCAGACTTGTTGCAGACTTGTTGCTTTCCCCTTTGTTAAATAACGCAAATTCGGAGAACTTCTCGAGAGACTAAAACACACGCAAACATACTAATAGTAACTAACTCTTTCCCCCCCCCCCCCCCCCCAAAAAAAAAGGACCGTAAAACTGGATTTTGGCTTTTCGTTTCGCAAATGCTAAGGAAAAAAATGGATCTTGTCAATTTGGACCCAAATTATGTCATCATGATTTGATGATTTGATATCATGATTTCGGTCGATTGAAATCATGATATCAAACGCCAAGCTCTTTCAGCAAGTTAATTCCATCGACTAAGACTTCAAACGTTAAATGAAATAACTGAAAATTACGCAATTTTATATTTTTTATGAAACTTTCCAACTCTTACACAGTGGGATTAACTTGGCGTTTGATATCATGACTCCAATCGGCCAAAAAGCTTGGCGAGGCTCCTTAACAAGTTTTGTTTTGAGCATATAAACAATAACTCACAAGGTTCGGGTTAAACATAGCGTCGTATCGTTTCCTAGAATACGTCACTAAACTGCACTTCATTAATGTAATCCCTAAAGTTATCATATCAACGTATATTTACGATACGTTTACTCCTTCCCTTCTGTTGGCCTAATTCCATCTCGGACATATCTTGCTTTTTCTTATCACATTGGACGATGTTCCCCGTCTCAAATTCGTCGTACACTAGGCTGATTGGGAGGGCGGGTTTGCATCCTGTGTCTCACACTAACAGTGTTTATCTCCTTGAAAAGTTCCACTTGAATTCGTGTGCTTGACCTACCAACCAGTCCTTGAAATAATCTTCTAAAGAAGAATACCCGGTATATTGAATTCGGAAGGGTTAGCCTGCGTGCGTAGTGACTTTGACGTAAGGCCTTGAAGATATCCGATGGTTGAACCGAAGAGACAAGAGTCGTAATTACTGTAGAAGATCGAGTGTACTGGATCGGCAATTTGGTAAGAAATCCAACTGAAAGAGATACATGCGTATTCGTTTACATTCGATCAGCAGTTCATGAAGAAACGAGAAGCATAAGGTCAGTACAACTGCTGGACTCAAGATTAGATCGTTAAAATTTAATTAAGTGGTTTTCACGAGTGGTACTAAAAATAATTGATGCGTGCGGGCGGCTTTATTTTTTTTTTAACTTTTATTCGTGACTTTTCAGATGCGGACGATGGCTTTTTTTTTTTTTTACCAAACAAAACAAAGTCAATAGCTTACATTTTGTCGTGGAGTACAAACGCCAAGAACTGCGTGCAAAAGTTACATATTTGATGAAAGTTATTCTTTGTATCCAAGTTTTTAGTTTAACATGCGACTGAATGGCCCTAGGATTCGTTTCGAGACGATCATGTGAATGGAAAAGTCCTCCAGGAAATATTTGGTGAATGCGTGATCAGAATTTTTTTTTTTTTTAGACAATGTCATAGGAAACGTTTCAAGCGCAAAAAAAAACCACATGCGTGCGTGCGCTCCTGAGAAATCCTTGATTAACTTTTGGCGGCCTCAGAAAAAAAAAAAACATTACTGCACCAACATTTGCCAAAAAAATCTCAAGGGAGTAAACAAAATCAGTGGTGAGTTATCGCATCACGAATTCGTCTACAAACGACAAAGTAATAACATTTTCAAGAAACAAATAACAACTGGTGGTGTTAGGCAGTATATATAAAACACAAACATTTATTGGACCAAAATGCTCGATAAAAAAATATCAAGTGAGCAAACAAATTAAGTGCTTTGTCGTTTGTTGACGAAAAGTGATGTGATAACTTAAAAAAGGTAAATGTGAATTTTTTAAATGGAAAATTTGATCCATTGCGTATTTGTGCGTAGGCATCCTTGGCCGAGTCTGTAGCATATTACAATACCAGGAATACTATGGTGCTAACTGTGAAAGGAAATTCAGTATTTCAAATAATAACAGCGAAAGTTTAGAATTCACTTTCCAACGATCATATTTTGGTGTACTTTTATATGTTGTTTACTACAGTTTTCAAGGGCGAAGGCCGTTAGTCTCACTATTTCAAGGTTTGTCCATTTGGTTACGTCCCGTTTCGCCAAATCCCGTTTCGCCAACTCCCGTAACGCTAAAAAGAAACCAGATTAACAACTTTTGCCTCAGGGTCCGGTTCCGTTTCGCCAAATCCCGTTTCGCCAAATATCGTTCACGAAATTTTAGTCACGAAACATTTAAAACAGTTAAACACGAACATTTATCACATGATAATGGTCAGACATTTATAGACAAACAACCGTTTTACAGACTCCCATTTTGCAAAATAATTTGTTTCAAATTACGTGCCTCGCTCGCGCGACCGCGCTCGCTGCGGCTAAACACATAACATCAGAAACCACAACTAATCAAAAATTACTCACAATTATTGCATGTCGATTTAACTTCTGTAATGTTAAATATTTGAAGAATATTTTGATTCTGAGAAACGGGATTCTGCAAAACGGAAATTCCAGTTTGGGAAAAGGTTAACCATCACGTGTATAACTAACTATTCTTAAAAGAGAACCTTGGCATTGACGTAGTGACGACCAAGCATTCCAAACAATTATATTTAAAGTACACGTTTTTCCGTCTGCATTCCCATTTTCAAAACGGTAATAAATCAATTGGTCTTATTCTACCACTGCTTGTCTCTGTTAACTGTTTGCCGTTTAAAGCACCATTACATAGAAATAAGGTATTAAATTTCCTGTACGTAATATTGTGTCAAATTCGTTTTGGCGAAACGGGATTCGGAGAAACGGGACTGGCCCCTGAGGGCAAAAACTGTTAATCTGCTATTTTTTTGGCGAACCGAGATTTGGCGAAATGTGTTCACCGTCCATTTTCCCCGCTATTTCAATGATTCCTGCCTAGTGCTCCACGGAGCATGGTTATTCTGCACCACTTATATGATTTTAGCTCAGTGGCTCTATCTCGAATTCCCTCCTCCACCCCAATCTCGACAATGCCTATGGACTGACTTAGGACCGGATTTATAGAGGGAAAAAAAGAGTTAATTACCCCAGGCACGCCCAGCTAAAGGCATCCTTCAACACAAGAGTGTAATAATTAAAAGATTATTTCATAAAAAAATATAGGCCTATATATAAAAAATTTTGACGACCCTGACCATCAAAGGCAGAAACGGCTTAATAAAGTACAGATTCGACAAATGCTGTGGTAGTAGAGAGGTCAGACGAATTTTGTTTCTTTAAAAATCTACTTTTAATAATATGGATTAGACGACCAGTTGGCTGTGCTTGCAAGTTGAAGTTGCCCTAGATAGTCTAATCGGAGCTGCCTCACTCTAACCTACGTGACGTCACTCTACTTAATCATCAAATCGCAGAAGCCTTAACGATTAATGACCTACAAACAGCTGTAAATACGTAAAAGTGTTTAATCTTGTTGAATGATAGTGAAATAGTTTCCTAGGTTTGCTAGAAATCCGATTAAAAACGTGAATTTTTTAAAAACCGTATTTTTTCCTAAATGTGTCGCTTCAGAGGTTTCTTACAAGATCACGTAGCTACTTGTTAGGACGCGTTTACGTAACCACTAGCTTTTCCATTTTCGTAGCTATAAGCTAGAAATCAACTAAAATTCCAACATGGCGGCAGTTTTAGCTCTGCCAGCTAGCACGAAAACAACCAATAATGTGATTTAGAAGCGACTGGGAATAATTTCGTTGGGAATAATTCTTTATATGTATTGTAACGGATTATAAGACTGCAAGCATTTACTTAAACGATGTCTAATTTAGCCAATCCAGGTAGCTTCAGCTTTAGACGAGCTCCCAGCCGTAGCCATGACGCCAGAAGGAGAGAGGAACAATTTTGCTAGGTAAATTCCATCGGAAATTCTAGGTTCTTTTACATGCCACAATTGACATGTGCATGAGACATCACTAGGACCTTCTCTTCCCGAAAATGCCAGGGGTGGCTGTGGCTGGACTCGAACCTGGGACCTCTAGCACAAGAGACGATCATGCTAGCCATCAGGCCACCTTGCCCCATACTCTAATCCAGGTAGCGTTGTTATCATGGCAACGACATCTTTGCCATCGCGATTAAATTCTAGCTGCGAGAATGCAGAAGCGAGTTGTTGCATAAACGCGCCCTTCAGGATAAAAGTTAGTCCCATAAATAAATTTACTCTTAAAATTATTAATGGGAACTTACTTTATACCTCTGGCAAGCAACAACCGGATCTCGTCACGGATAGTGCAAAGATGCATCTGTAGCAAAAATTCAGGAAACCTAAGTGCATAAATAATATCCTGGATCACACGTATTGCTTACATGTTCCTTCTAAAGGACATCTACGATATTGGCGAAAAAATAGATTTCCGGGAGCACCTATCAAAGCTAGCAAGCGCAACCTAGTCTCCAAACCAAGTGAATGCTGGTTCGAATCCCACGGCTGACCCACTTTAAAGAAAAGATTAAAAAAAAGTCCTGTGAGGAGGTTAATGGGGCCTACTGTACAGTAGCCGTCTTTATTCATTTTTTTAACTTGTGTAAATTTGGTAAATTGTTTTATTTTTTTTCTGTGTTAATTTCCGAGTTCGATTGGGCCGCCGAATCTGAAGAGCGCCGGGCGCCCGATGGTCTAAATCTGTCTAAGTGACCCTGCAATGACTCGGGCTGATGACCTTGATGCGATAGTTAACCACAGCGACGTCGTAGGGTGTAAACATTAGGCAATCAGTGCGATGCCACAGCAGTGGCGTAGCTAGCTTGTCGAGGGGAACGAGCATAAGAACGCCCGCCACACCTACCTCCCCTAAACAAATAACACTACCTTTTCTACAAAGTGTGATGTAATAATAACATAATAATAATGTAAGTTTGCAAACGCAACCGGAATGGCCATGCAGGACCTGGTGGTCACTAACTGCCATCCGATGTTAAAATTAAAAATTATAAATTACGAAAGTTAAGAGTTTAAAAGTTTAAAACGAAGATGATGGCTCGGCTGCAGAGGAAGGGTTGATGGTGTTGGGTTGGGGTCACGAATGCCTTACCACCAAGGTTAGACCTACCAGGGACACAAATGGTCCCCGATGTTTACTGATATTTTTGCATTCATGAGTTTATCTAGGCTTTTAATTTTTCATTTCACAGCGTATATACTTCAGAAACTGGTATAAAAATGCGTTCTAAGTTGTGAAATGTAAGCACTATGCATTTTACTGCTACAAATATAAAAGGCTCTTTTAACCACTTATTATTATTTTTTACCTATCTATCCATCCTTAGTTTACAATTATTATAAAAATAAAAGTGTACTAAGTAGTTATGGTCCAATAATTGTTCAACAATTCGGTATTTTAGCTCAAAAATGATGAAATAATAATAATAATAATAACACATACGCTAAAAAAAAGTGAATGTAGCAGTAGAAAACAAACAGTCTGCTACTCTAATTTGAAATTTAGGTGGAAGTGTAAAAACAATGTCGATAAAACTGCCATTTCATAAACCACTCCCCTTATTACTCAATACTCAGTGACCAAATTGTTGCAGCTATATTATTACGCAAGCAAAGAAGAAATTTTGCACTTGTTTTATGTCGTATGTGGAAATACCGGCCCAGAGGAGTAATTTTTTTTTTCTGGGTACGCCAGAAGCGGATTAGGGTGACAGTTTAGGAGGACCGATTTCAGATTTATTGGCGGAGCGAGCGTAGCGCAGCCTATAACGGAAACCAAACTTCAAAATGTTGGTTGGTTGGCTGCACTTTGGTAGTTTGGGTGGAGCCCAAACGAAAGGTCGGATTGGAATGAAATTTGGTACATAGCTTGAACCCCCCCCCCCTAAAAAAAAAAGTAGCTAAGCATGAATTTGACGAAAATCGAAGAATTATTATGACATAAATTACAGGTTTTGGAATCTATTTTTAACATTGTAAATTTGGAATCCTGAAATCTTGAATAGTACAACTGGCAAACAAAAAAAAAATCATGCAAATAGAGCTAAACGCATGAAATTCGGGTCAAAAGTCATCCTTCGTAGTACAAACAGAATCTGCCAAGGAAACACCATGAACTACCCTACAAGATTTCCCAGTATCCTCCCCCGAAGCGCCTCCCCCCCCCCCGTGCCGCGTGCGGCATGACAAATTCTTGCAAATCGAGCTAAAAGCATGAAATTTGGTACACAAGTCATCCTTGGCAGCAGAAATTGAACCAGTCATGGAACTTCCCACGAAAGTCCCTCATGGGCACCCAGCACTCCCCCTGTCCCGTGCCTGAGGCTTGACAACAAATTCTAGCAAATCGAGCTAAAATCCTGAAATTTGGTAACAAGACATTCTGAGCAGTAAAAATCGAACCAGTCATGGAACTCCCATGAAAGACCCCAAGGGCTCCCAGTACCTCACCCACCCCTACCCCATCCCCTGCCTGAAACTTGACCGACAAATTCTTTCAGAACGAGCTAACTACTTGAAATTTGGTGGACGAGTCATTCTTAGCAGCACAAATCGAATTGGCCGCGGAACCCTGACGAATATCCCTCAAGGGGCCCCATTGCCACCCTCTGACACCTCCGTTAGGTTTGAACAACAAATTCTTGCAAATTGAGCTACAAGCATAAAATTTAGTACAAAAGTCATTTATAGCAGCACAAATCAAATCAGATATGGAACCCTGATGAAATGACCCCAAGGGCCGACACCTCCCCCCCCCCTCCCCTCTCCTCCCCTCGTGCCTTCTTCCTGAAACTTGGAGCAGCCATTTTGGCTCTGATATCACGACTTTCAATGGCGAAAACTTGATCGGCGTCTTTACCCTTATGGGGTTTCGTGTGATGATTGATTATTTATTACTACTTATTACTAGCTAATTCCACTCAGATAAAATAATTTATCCGACCGACATGCTTGCAATTTGACATTCAGTTCACGTTTGCTGTCAGTAGGTGCCTTTTATGATTTGACATTTGGGGAGGTTTAAATCCAAAGAATGTAATCATTTGTGATGCCATTATCGTGAACGTTGGGACCACGCTATCTGTTACCAAAATAATATCAAAAAACTAAACTGGTAAAAGGGGCCGCCAAGTTCCGAATGGTTCGGCCCTTCAAAGGAGTGATATCAACACACCAAAACATTCGCCAAGTTAATCGCACCGCTGAATAGTTCGACGGTTAAATGAAAACTAGAACATTGCTATTTTCGGTAGCAATGTTCAAGTTTTCATTTAACGTCCAAAGTGTTATACGGTGCGATTAAGTTGGCGAATGTTTTGGTGTGTTGATATCACTCCTTTGAAGGGCCGAACCATTAGGAACTTGGCGGTCCCTTTCACCAGGATTGGTTTCTGGTATATCACTCCTTTTTTTTTTAATTGTGTATTGACTCAACTCCACTACCGTGCAGATGTGTAATGAAGTGCCACTTCTACAAGAAATTGGTTTTCAACAATTTGCTACTATCTTTTGGCAGTAGGCCGAACCATTCTCAACTTAGTCACCTCTTTATAGGTTTTTGGTTTGGTTGTAATTTTGTTGTAATTTGTTTTATTTAGTTAGTTTTGGTGTGCTGATATCACTCCTTTGAAGGACCGAACCACTCTCAACTTGGTGGCTTCTTTACCAGTTTTTGACTTTGTTATTACAATTGGTTTAATTTTCGTGAATTAGACGGGATTACAATTTCTTTGCAACGTTGTTTTGCAACGTTGCTAGTAACTAGTAACACATTTACAACGTTATTGAGCTTCAGATTTTGCATTGAAAGCAGCTTAGCTGGCATTCCTACACGAGTTACTTGTTGTGAGGTGGCCCATTGCTCACGATTTCAGCATAATTTAAGCTTTTGTACCGCATTATTATTTTTCCCCAAGTACCTGAAATGTGCCCAACTATGCTTCAAGTTATAAGACAGTGACGCAATGGCGTCGCGCTACAATGGTTTACAACCTCGACAATTGATGTGATGTTTGTTGTGATGTTTGTTGCCTAACTTGGCGCAGCACACTAGCGTGTGTCTAGATAATTGGCTTCCAAAGCCGAGTAATAATGCAGCCTCGGGTAACTTATTAGTTCCGTTACAAAATTAAATCGAAAAGATACAACAATGCGCGGTGCGGTTAACGCTCGCTAGAACTCTTTGACCCTTTGAGGTCGTCTTGTTGAGCTTCGGAATTAAAGAACGTCAGCACGATTTGTTGTTTGTTGCAGCCACGACTCGAATAATATGCGGTTGGTATAAGCAGGATAACCAACGGCGTCTCGGGAGTTCTGGCAACAATAACTCGTGGCTGCGCCACTCGTTGATTGTTGACAGAACTCACTCGACGCCGTTGGTTATCTTATGCTTATCTAGACTGTTTATAGGAAAGAAAATTCCTGAAAGGTTAAAAAATTGAAAAAAATTAAAAAACAAAAACAGAAAAAGTAATATAAATAGGCCAAAACTAAACGAAACTAACTTATCGTCCTCAGTTGTTTCTGTTTCACAATAAAAAAAAATCACATACAAAAACCCGATAAGGGTAAAGGGACCCATTAAGTTTTCGTCATAGAAAGTAGTGATATCAGAGCCAAAATGGCTGCCATCAATTTTTCAGTCCCAACCCTGATCACTCAATCTTAACTAACACCTTGGTGATTGTCAGTTCAGCTTGAGTGATTACGGTTCCGACTACAAACTTGGCGGCAGCCATTTTGGCTCTGATATCACTACTTTTTATGGCGAAAACTTGATGGTTCCCATCACTCTTGTATGATTGTCTTTACCTCTGTAAATAAAAGTGTAAAATTAATTTTTTTTGCCTTTTCAGTTGAACATCTAGAAAGACCTCCACAAAATCATGAAGGTGCTCTTCGCAATGCTAACGTTTTCTTGGTGGTTGTCAGCAGAAAGTGCTTTGCCGTCGACTGGTTTCAAAATACTCATGGTAACACCATTTGAAAGCAAAAGCATGAGGAATGTGTTCATGCCCTTGGGAAAGGCACTGGTAGCACGTGGCCATGACGTAACATTGTTGGGCATAGTTCCAGTGCAACCTGGGGAAGACTTGGGTGGAGTCAAAGTCCGAACCATCCCTGGAATGTGGGAATATTTCCTAAGTTACGATGATGACATGTACGAAGTTCCAGGGTTGGGCACTTCGGAATACACAGGTAGATTTTTCAGGTTTGTCGTGAGAATGACTGATGTGTTCTTGCAAACTGAAATATGTCGAGAATTACTTGACGTCCCTGAAAATGAGTACGATTTGGTCATAGTGAATGGTCTTGTCGGGGAGTTTGCACTTCCATTCGTCGACAAACTTGCCCGATACAAAACCTTTCTCCTTCCTCCCGATATGATATCCTGGGTAGCTGATGCCTTAGGGATTCCCTACCCCTATTCCTATGTTCCTTTCACGCTAACGGCTCTTCCAACGAAGATGAATTTCTTCCAAAGAGCCTACAATGTGTGGACCAACTTCAAAGTCACCATGGAATGGAAATACTTGGTGGTACCAGCAATGAACAAAAAAATTCAAGAAGTGTTCCCCGGTCTTCCTTCGATACAAGAAATGCAACAGAAAACGTCACTGATTCTCGTTAATGCAGAACCTACACTGAAGGTTTCAAAACCAACTGTGCCGTACGTTATCGAAGTTGGGGGGATGCACTGCAGACCAGCCAAGCCCCTTGGTAAAGTAAGTAATACTATGGATGTCTTTGTTAGGGTAATGATAGTACAGTGGTGAGAAGGCTAAGTCTCACTGCGGGAAGTACCAAAACTAGACTTGAACGCTAATTTAAAAGGGAGGTGACAAAGTTTGGGCAAGCTCCACGTATCAGAGGTTCGTGATCAGAATTTCTTTGGCAGAAGATTGCTGCCAAAGAAATTCTGACCACAAAGCTGTGACAAGTGGATCTGACCCGGACTTTGTCACCCTTTTAAGTTAATGATCAAGTTCCGGTTTTCTTAATTCGCGCAGTCAGACTTAACCTTCTCACCACTGAGGTGTGGTTACAATTTTGCTAATATGACAAGCGTTCAGCCCTGCAAAGATCCGAATCACCTTATTGGCATTAATTAGACTTGCTAGAAAATGTCGAGAAAATGTACAGAAATTTCGGAAGTTACAGAAGTGTTATAGAAGGTTAAGTTTCTTTGCTTGTCTCCACCGACAAGTTTACCATTATTTTCGTATTTACTTCACCAAAGCACCCCATCTCCTAAGGTAGAATTTAGTGTGATTGCGTTCTTTGTGCGCATACATGCACTACTTCTATTCTGCACAAGAGTTTGAATAACATTGTAAATGTATGTTTTTTCATCCAAATTCGTTTGAAGTTGTAACCAAACCTTCTTGATAATCGTCTAAACCACGCGCAATGGCAGTTTGACGTAACGTCACCATGAGTTAGCCAATGTCGAACGAGAACAACAACTGTTGTTTGGCGTCTGAGTGAACCAGCCCAGTCACGTGACATGCACGTCACAGCAAACAGCCGCGGCGCATGGTATAATCGTCTTCTTTATTTGCGAAAACATTCTCTTAGTATATGTGAAACTATTTTTTTTTTCACTTTCAAGGAATTGGCCAGCGTCATTGATCAAGTAGGGGAAGATGGTTTCATTGTTTTCAGTCTCGGCTCAATCCTTCAAGCTTCCCGCCTTCCACCGGATACCAAATTGAAGCTCCTTAACGTTTTTTCCCGTCTGAACCAAACCGTCATTTGGAAATACGAAGACGAATCATTGGATGGTTTATCAGAAAACGTCAAGATATTCAAGTGGCTTCCCCAGCAGGATCTACTAGGTATTTTTGTGCTGTAAACTTTATGTCATATACCCAGCTGTTTGTTCTTCTCAACTCAGGAGTGCGGCTCTGTTAAACGGACAAATGAAATTTAAATGCTGTTGAAACACATAATATGATGTTCTATCTAGCATAGCGTTCGGAACGCTACGAGACCAGGTATACGAAGACGGAATCCATATTATATTCAATAATAACCCATTTTCTTGCATTATACTGACAAAACTATGTAAAAAGCAAAACTTCCCAAAGTAAACAGTTACCGTAACTTGAAGATTGTTTGCTTTGGTGACTCTTCAATTAACATATGATTTATTGTTTATTCCTAAACATATTGTGTGTTGCTGTATATCAGTATCACCCAAAATCAAAACTGGCATTGCCGCCAAGTTTCGAAAAAACTAACAGTTATTTAACGTATTATTGTGCCATAGTTCAAAACAATGCAGATTAAATTAGTGCCCACGACGTTCAAATATTTTCACGCCTAAACATAGAAATTGTTTGTTTCGCAGTGCTTAGATTTGACTAAGAGACATGCGGAAGAATAACCGGAGATAAAAGCTAGTTTGCGAGAAACGGGGAAGTCTAATGTCGAAGAGGTAGGGGGAAATCTCACGAGGTGCGTAGCGCGAGTGATTTCTCCAATTCCCCGAGACAATGACTTGCCTCGTTTCGAGCAAATGAACTATAATTGCCGGTTAAGCACCAATTTCTGACTTTAATGTGTTTTAATGGTGAAGTATGTGACTTCAACCTAACATATCGATTTATGTGAGTTTTTAAAAATTCTTGTTTGGCGTAATTATTACTCTTTCTTGCGTTTTTGGTGGCAATTATATTGAAACTAGGGGAAGCCCGTGCTACGCACGGCTGGTGTTAGATGCACTATTTCTCACCCGTTTTGAAGCTCTCAGTCCTATTATAACAACACAGCAAGACGGGATCGCAACAATGAACGAGGACTAGGAGTGCTGGGATCCACGGCAGAGTGCTCGGATCGTGGATCCCAGCACTTCACGTGGATCCCTGCCCCCGTTCGTGTTAAATGAAAAGTGGAAGAAAACAAACAACGTAACAAATTTACTGAAACAAATAAAAAAAAACATAACAGATAAAAAAAAAGTTCAACAATTCAAGTTACTCACAACATTGCAACCGCTGCTCTACAAACTTGGTTTCCATTAGGCAAAATGACAAAAATAAATAAAGCAACCGAATATAATCAATTAAATGGAACAATTTTTGAAAACAACACCACCTCAAACGTCAAAAAAATCGTTCAAGAAATCATGTTAAGTACAACATTGCAACCGTTTTCAAAATAAAGGTTGCTCGTTTCGTTGTGTGTAGCATTGCGTCTTAACGAATATTCTACACAAATCGTCTGCTGGCTAAACTCAACAATGGAATCCACTCGCGCTCACTTTCGCTTAACAATGTGCGTCGGACTGATAGCTTCAAAACGGGTGAGAAGACGGATATCGTCCGCTTTCCTTATGCTGGAATCCAACAATGGCTCGGGCGTTGCGCGCCCTCGGCATTGTTAGATCCCAGCACTCGGAAAGCGGGCGATATCCTATACTTCCAATATTCTGGATGTTTCACCGAATTAAGTTTCTTGACTCCCATTTTCGCAAACACTGGGTAAGAAACGCTTTCACGGAATTCAGTTTCTTCAATCCAATTTTTGCGCACACTGGCTAAGAAACGCTTTCATGGAATTCAGTTTCTTCAATCCAATTTTTGCGCACACTGGCTAAGAAACGCTTTCATGGAATTAAGTTTCTTCAATCCAATTTTTGCGTACACTGGCTGACAAACGCTGATTTTCTTTCGCTTTGCTCACTAAATCAGCGCATCCCATGGCTCAAATCACTGGATGCACCGTTTTAAAAATTGGCATGCTCAAGCATCGTTCCCGGGCACAACGCAGCCCGAACCCGTTTTCCCGGAGCTCAGCTCTGAAAGTCTTCATTTACGAATTAAATAAGCCATAGCATCGTTTCCAGCTGCCAATTTCAATTTTTCAATTTATTTATTAAGGGTTGTGGTCCTGAGCCATGCACCCTGTACTATAGCTAATTACAAATTACAAACGCAACACTATTACTACTCAACAACTACACGGATTAGCCACTAAACATATGACGACTGTCATTGCCACACTGGTCCTTGAAACTGCCTACCTCCAAACCATTGCACTGTCCATTTCCACTGTGTACAAGCACATTGAGTCTAAATCCGAGTGGAAGCATTGCATCAGTTTCCCCACAAAAGCACACACACACTCCTGAACAAGTGCACAAACCCCCAAATTACTACAACCAAAACACAACACAGAACCCTCACCAATCAGCCAATTTCATTTCACCCATCAACAATCAACGATTTGGACTATAGTTTTCAATCCTTACCACGTGCCCCAGGAATTGTTAGGCACCGTAGTCTCCAGTAAGTGTAATAAATAAATAAATAAGACATTACGCATGCACGAAAACATTGAGAAGCGATTGAAGTGATTGACCTTTTTTCTTATCGGCTCTTTTCTTATCAGCTCAGCCGGGAATCCAGAATTATTATGTAGATTAAGAATCTTACATTATAAACCAAAGTCTCGTAGCAGAAATGAGGCAACGACGACTCCCGGAAGGAGAACCCCTACAATGAAAACGGGCGAGTGTGTCAATTCTTTGGCTAGAAGTGGAAACTGGTACGTTGTTGCCTTGAAAAGAAGTTGAATTTGGCACATTGTTGCCTCGAATAACAATTGGCTCTGCGAGGTCATCGCAAAGGCATGTCTTACATGACGTCACGCACGAAGACTAGTTGACGGAGCGAGCGAGCGAAGCGTAGCCTATAACCAACACCAAATTGCAAAATGTTGGTTGGTTGGTTGGTCCGTTGGTTGCACATTTTTAGTCTGGGTAGAGCCCAATCGAAAGATCGGATTGGAATGAAATTTGGTACAACGCTTGATACCCAAACAGTATTGCTGAGCCAAAATTTGACGTAAATCGAACAATTATTACGGGAGAAATAACAAATTTTCGAATTAATTTCTAATACTCACCATTGTAAATTTGGAATCGTGAATAGTTAAGGAATTCCGACGACGCATACACCTTGCTGGTGGTAGTCAAGTGAACTAAAAAAAAAACACGGAAAATTAAATTTTCGTTTCTTCTTTCTATCTGATAACCGTTTTCGACGTAATTCAATGAAATAATAACATTAGGCCCTTGCATTCAACCACTACAGGAAGAAACGCAAACATAAAAAAACAAAAGGATTCCGGTACGATACACCTTAGCATCATTTGAAAAAACGAATGCTTGGAGGGATTCGTGCATGGCAACGAAACTGGTATTTACACTAGCGATGGGAATCCCGAATATGAAACCGAAATCGTCGTATCACGGCGAATCTATACATATAAAACGAACTATACATCGGACGACGTATTTAAACACAACACGAAACAACAATAATGTCTGCATCTAATAGTTTAAATTTCCCTCGTTGCCACGGCAATGTATGGACTCGAACTGTGGTGCTTAATCTCAAACGCAGCTGCTACTTACGAAATAAAAATGACAGGCCTAAAGTAGGTCTAAGAGCTAACACTTTTTGACCTACAATATTGTGATCGTTACTGATGGATTATAATGTGGTTTTAAAATCGCTGTCGCCGTGCGTGATAGAGGTGTGCGCATCAATATTTTCGTTGGTGGCGTTGTCAAGACTACTGTAAGACCAGCGGCAGCATTGCCAACCTGTTGAATTTTTTAATTATTGCTAAAAACTATCGCTCAGATGATTGTTTGGCAAACAGTTAAATGCTTTATTATTAACATTTTGTAATCTAAGGAAGGCACTTTGCGCGGCAGTAATTATTGTTGTAAACAATGTCAGAATTATTAGCGGCGGCAGCCCAACCAGCCATAACAAACGTGCCGTTTTATTTTTATCGGCGGTGATGGTAGCGGCGATGGCTCACATCTTTAGTGTCGGAACACAGGACTGAAAGCCGAAGGCTCGAGTCAAATTAATACAGAAGGAAACCTATTTACGTTGCCTTTTGGACTTATATGACAGACTGCCTGAGTGGGGAATCGAACCCACGACCTTTGGAAGAGGCCTCGGTCTCTGGTTCCAAAGGTCGTGTGTTCGATTCCGTGCTCAGTCAGTTTGACATATAAATCCAAAAGGCAACGTAAATAGGTTTGCATCTGTATTAATTTAGTGTCAGATGTGGAAAGAAGCTAAACAGACACTAAATGATGGAGCAAACGAAAGCATATTAATATAATATTAATAAATTATAAATAAGATAGCTTTGGCCTATTTGAAAATAAAGCTAAAATAAGACAAAGGCCTGCAAATAACAACAGTGTGTCACACCAAAAGGCAAATAGCCCAAACTTAGCCGAATGTGCATTTCTCCTAGAGTTTTAAGGAGCATTAACACATATGGTACAGTCATTAAAATAAACACTAAATATAAATTTGAAATAAAGGTCTGTTCGCTCCGCCTACAATAGGCCCAAAGCCTGTTTCCTAGTTATTTTTAACACGGTACGGATTGCGCAAGCCAAAGCGATAAATTGAGAGTGACGAGGAGGGCGTGAGTGGCAAATGGCCGTGTGGGGGGCATTGCGTTTTTGACCACTAAGTATATATAATTGGCAGAGCAAGCGAGCGAAGCGTAGCCTATAACGGACACGAAATTACAAAATGTTGGTTGGTTGGTCCGTCGGTCCGTTCGTTGCACTTTTTTAGTCTGGGTGGAGCCCAAACGAAAGGTCGGATTGAAATTAAATTTCGCACAACGCTTTAAACTCCCAAAAGTAATGCTGAGCCAAAATTTGACGTAAATCGAACAATTATTACTGTAGAAATTTTAAAATTTTCGAATTTATATCTGACACTCACCATTGTAAATTTGGAGTCGTGAATAGTTAAGGAATTCCGACGAAGCATACCCTATGCTAATGGTGTAGTCAAGTGAACTTTAATAAACACGGCAAATTAAATTTTCGTTGCTTTTTCTAGCTAATAATCTTTTTCGACGTAACTCGACGAAATAATAACATGTGATGCTTGCATTTAACCACTACAGTAACAAACGCAACCATAAAAACAAAAGGATTACATTAACGACACACGTTAGTTTCATTTGAAAAAAGAATGCTTTGAAGATTATTCAATTTAACATGGCAACGAAAGTTAAATTGGGAATCCCGAATATGAAACCTGAAATCGTCGTATCAAGGCCAAGCGGTATTATAAAATGATATTGACATCAGACGAAACACGGAAGCACGAAACACGAAACAATAATATGCCCGCCTCTCTCAATTCCTGGTTGCCACGGAAACGTGAAGACTCGAAACCAAAACCGTGTTGCATCGCATAAAGGAATAGGCTTAATCTCGAATTACTGTTGCAAGCTGCTACTAACGAAAGTAAATCGGAGATAAATATTAGGCCTAAACGCTAAAAATTAGGCCTAAAACCTAAAACTAGGTCTAAAAGCTAACACATTTAAAACCTAAATTGTGATGGCTATTTCTTTCAGATTATATAATAGAGATCGCTGTTGCAGTCATAGAGTTAGGAAATAATATATTATCTTGCATTGCGTGATAGAGGTGTGCCAGCTCAACATTTTCGTTGGTGGTGGTGTCAAATATTATACCAAAGCAGTATTGTGAACCTTTTGAATCTTCTGACTACTGTTAAAAAACTATCGTACTGATGATTGCTTGCAGTTAAACGCCTTATTACGTGCTGTTTTATTTTTACTCGCGGCGATGGCCCACGTCTTCAGTGTTGCCTGCGAAAAGGAGGCTACAAATAACTAAACAAAAACTAAATGCTGGAGCAAACGAAAGCTTGTTAACGTAAATTTGACACCTAACATAGGCCTACATAAAAAAAAAGGCTAAAATAAGAAAAAGGCCAGCAAAGAACAGCAGTACGTCACACCAAAAGGCAAACAGCCCAACAAAGCCCATTAAGTATTGCATCCAGATTTTTAAGAATTATTAACAAATGTGGTATCTTCATTAAAATAAAAACTAAATATAAGTTTGAAATGAAGATCCGTTCGCTCCGCCTACAATAGGCCCAAAGCCTGTTTCCTAGTTACCCATTAACTGAACAACAACATCCCAAACAACAACCAAGCTCAGTCAACGTTCAGGCAACAGTGATAAATGACGTCACAAGCCAAAGCGATAAACAGGGACTGGGGCAGTGCGTCTGTGTGGGTAACAGGACAGGAAGGGATGAAAGGGGAGGGTGAGGGCAGGGAGATGACGGGATGAAAGGGGTGGGAGAAGATGAGAGGAAAGGGGAACTGCAGGAAGAAAAATAGCCAGTCGCAGTTAATGTTTACGCAACACCGACCGAAAACTGGGAAACAACAACGGGCTAAGACATACCACGGGCGAAAGAAAACCCCGGGCGAAGCCGGGTACGATGCTAGTTTGTATATATGAGCCACGTAACAATCTGAACGAAAACTTCCTTTGGTTTTGCTCCGAAAAAAACGTACTTTACTCTGTCCCCCACTGTCGAATTTCGCGTTTCAGGTAAGGCCACTTTTTTCTTTAAGTATTTAAATACGTTAAGGTAAGGGATGTAAAACGTGTTACAACTTTCGGTTGTAATTTTAGATATATTTTGAAGAGCCATCAGCCCAATTATCGTAGTGGTATGCCCGGTTTTTGCCTAGTTTGTAGGGTCAACGTATCACGAAGTTTTTTTTTTTTATATAACGTGTAGGCCTATGTACGAAAAATATCGTTAGTCGCGAATATACCAGTTTACTTTGGTTTTGCTTTCGGGTGTCTGGGTTGAATTTTTGTCGCGTAGTTATGAAAATTGGGTCGTTGTAATGTCTCGTGGTGGACACGGATTGGGTAGACCCCCCCCCCATCCGTAAAAGGTGTTGTGCTATCAAAAAAGTGTGGGTAATCAAAACCAACTCACAGTGACGTGCGGATTTTCAGATTGACCGGATATAACGGATACAGTTTTAGTATGGCTCGTCTTAGCGTGACGTCACCACCGTGCATCAAATAAAAAAAAATAACGAGTAGCTTGGAGTCAAATACACAAATAACCATACAGACCTCACGTAATCTCCTTTTTTTTTATTTTTTGTGATTAATTTTTCAGTTGTCTTCAGTCAAGTCGTCTCTTTTCAGTTCATTACCATATTGAAGATTTTTTTTTTCTATTTTTGCGTGATGCTGTTAAGCTAGATAGCAGATACCAATCGTTAGCTTACCTACGAGGTCCAAATGTAAAAACTTAAGAACATTTAATTTTGAAACTTTTTTCTTATGCTGGTTGCAATGGTTGAGGATAGCAGTAAAGTTTTACAGGGACTTAACTATTCAGCAAGATTGAGGCATCTGAAACCACAAAAGGGTATTCGTGTTCCTTTGCTGTTTTGACTTTGATTCAGTTAAACATTATCATCTCAAAAACCAAAAACTGGTAAAAGGGGCCGCAAAGTTCCGAATGGTTCGGCCCATAAAAGGAGTGATATCAACACACCAAAACATTCGCCATGTTAATCGCACCGCTTAATACTTCGAAGGCTAGAACATTGTTACTTTCGGTAGCAATGTTCAAGTTTTCATTGAACGTCCAAAGTATTATTCGGTGCGATTAAGTTGGCGAATGTTTTGGTGTGTTGATATCACTCCTTTCAAGGGCCGAACCATTCGGAACCTGGCGGGCCCTTTTACCAGTTTTGGTTTTTGATATGATATTTTTTTAAATTGAGTTTTGACCCAACTCCACTACCATGCAGATGTGTAATAAAGTGCCACGTCACAAAAAATTGGTTTTCAACAATTTGCTACTACTTTTTGCCTATAGGCCGAACCATTCTGAAGTCAGTCACTCTTTATATGGTTTGGTTTGGTTTTAATTTTCTTGTAATTTGTTTTATTTAGTTAGTTTTGGTGTGTTGATATCACTATTTTGAAGGACCGAACCACTCTCAACTTGGTGGCCTCCTTACCAGTTTTTGACTTTGTTATTACAGTTGGTTTATTTTTCGTGAATTGGACGTGAATACAATTTCTTTGCAACGTTGTTTAGATTTATCGTGATGCACTAGTGTGTGTCTAGGCACGTACAGTACGTCAGTATCCACGTTCTCATTGTCCGCCTTTGGCCGTCCAATAAGAAACCATGCCGACAATACTAACAATGGTTATAACAATATTTTCGTACTTACGTGCCCTCCCACGCCATCCCCGTTACACCCCCAGGCTCCAAACCATAAAAGGTACGCAGTTCGTATTGTAGTGCACCCATTCGTCCAATTTCATAGCTGGAAGCCTTCCCGTTATCTCGGAAGCGATGAATTACCCTATGGGATTTAACATGGGGATGAGCGAATTAGCTAGCTACAATAACACATTTACAACGTTATTGAGGGTCAGATTTTGCATTGAAAGCAGCTTAGTTGGCATTCCTACACGAGTTAATTTTTGTCAGTTGGGTCATTGCTTTCTATTTCAACACAATTTATGCTTTTGTAACGCATTATTATTATTCCCCAAGTACGTGAAATGTGCCGAACTATGCTTCAGGATATAAGACACTGACGCTATGGCGCCGCGCCATAATGGTTTACAAACTCGACAATTGAATTGGTGTGATGTTTGTTGCCTAACTTGGCGCGACACACTAGCGTGTGTCTAGATCTTAAACATATCAAACGAGTTCGTTTTTATTTTCTAATTCGCAGGGATCCAGCCAACCTATAAAAACCTATAAAACATTTAAAAGCCTATATTTTAATTCTGGCTCTATATTTTTGCCAAAATAACCTGTAAAATCTATAATAACCTATATTTTTAAAAGCTGGTTCTAGATCGATGTGTTTTCGAATTGCAATCTCATCGTTTTAGTTATTAAACGAAATGGGTCTACTGACTACAGCCTACGTCCTGCCAGGTTGCATTTTCGTCCAGTCGGCGCGCATAAATCTGAAAACTTGGTTATCGGCAGTGTACTCTTAAAAACCAGACACACCCGGGAAAAAATAATTGAGAATGAGTCGCACAAGAAAAAAATTAAATCAGTACTTATTATCATTAGTATTTTATAATTACAGTCGTAGTTTAATAATACCTCCTGACGTAATCCTGTCCTACAGTTTCAGCAGTATTAACGGCTATTCAAACATATTCCAGGTAGCGGTGCACCTTTCAGATATCAACTACAAGCGTGTCTTGTCAACACGCGGTTTGCTCCGCGTAGTAGATAGCTTAGCAAAAATGATCGTTTTGAAGAATTCAAGGTATTCCATGCAAATTTGAAAAATGTTAAGATAGTTTTAGCTGAATAATGATTTTGTGGAATGTCAAAGAGAGGTGTTACGTTAAAAAAGTTTATTTGAGCGTTGGCACTTGATTTCGGTCCTTTTGTGTTTCGTGCTGCGGTGATTCACGTTAAGGGAGTGCCTTTTATTAAAACTGAGTTTACTTGCTGGTTGATGCTATGACGGTAATGTAAAGACATAGCATTTTTCATGAACTCCGATAACCCCAATTTTTTTTGCTAGAGCGAGGCTACAAGGGAGAGGGGTAGGAGAATCTGGGAACCCCCTACAACTTGATAGCTGATTTAAAATTAAGTGTGCGTAACGCTTTTGTTTCACTATTTCCATTGCATTAGTACATGCAAGTTATCTTATGCAAGCCTGACGTTTCATTAAGTAGCCAATCGTGCAGCCTTTAAGGGCGGATCATTATTTGTCATGAGGAGGTGGAGGAATGAGGGGGGGGGGGGCCAGCAAGGCTGGCTGAGGAGAGAAAATTATAGGTGGGCCTCGTAGATTTTTCAGACTTTCCAGTGGGGAGGGGCGTGGACGAATACACACCGTTTTTAGTCATGTAAAGGTAAGATCACGAGTAAAAATAACCACTAACCAAACTGGGGAAAAATACATTTCTGAACTTCAAAGATGTCACTTTCAGTATAGTCATCATTTCTAAAAACATCTTGGTTTCTGCCCCCCCCCCTTGATATAAGTGTTACTTTTCCACAATAAAAAGAAAGAATTCCATTACAAATTTTATTACCATTTCTTGTTAGCAGTATTTTAAATGATTTAACTTGTATGAATGCATTTTTTTTTCCCTGTAAAAAGATATTTGATAAAAAAAAAAGGCAAACTTAAAGAGTTAGTTAAACACTAACCACACTCACTGCGAACTCATGAAACTAAATACGGGAAAGCCCACAGGCTCACAAGAAATAACTAAATCCAGATGCAAACCTATTTACGTTGTGTTTTGGACTTATATGTCAGACTGCCTGAGCAGGGAATCGAACCCAAGACTTTGAAACCTAGCGCTGAGCCAGACTGACACGGCCAAAAGGAAACGTCCATAGGCAGCATTTAACACGTGCATAAACAAACACTTTCCAAACGTCACTGGAGAGACGCTTATTTGCCGCGCCATACTCCAAGTGAAACGAATGGAACACTTAAACGTGAAATAATGATTAAAGACAGGAAAGCCAAAGGCTCACAAGAAATAACTAAATACAGATGCAAACTAAAATGCTAACTAAAATGCTCAGTGAGACTGGGAAAGCTCCTGTTTTAATCTGTTTTTATACTCTGATTGGGCTAGAGTTTTTAGTTAGTTAAACTGCAAACAATGGCATGAAGTCACAAGAAATGGTACTAAAATTGGTAAATCTGATGTTCATTCGTTTGATTGCATCAAATGCAAAGGACTTTAATTCTTCTTTCTGTATTTACGAGACTTGATAAATATGTAGGTTTATCTGTAGGCTTATGTACATCATTAATAACATACTGTGTGCGTGCGTATTCCTCTACTCCTCTTGAACTAAAGCACCTACAAAGATGAGAGGACCACCAAATGAAAGACAATTAAATTGCACTTCCGTTAGGCCTAATTTCATTGCGGTAACTTGACCCCCAAATCCTCGAAAATCTGCTCTGCAGACATCAAAGTTCGATCAGCCTAACTGACCAGAAAGAAATCAACTAAATTACATGAAGCGTGAATCCACGCCAATACAGTGAGCGAAGCAAAGCTAGTTATTGTAATAAACAAGAATAAACCACCTTATTTTGCCCTTTAAGTGTTGAATGAAATAAAAGGACAAAAAAACCTATAAATGCCTATATGTTTGCTGTAAAAAAATCTTTAAAAACCTATATTTTAAATTTTACGACCTATTTCTTAACATATATTTTTTAATTTGAGGTCTGCGAGGCCTGAATTCGTGATACTTTGGCATACCGTGTTATTCTGTAAGCAAAGATAGGTGAGAGATCTGTGGCGGTCGTTAAATGAGCGCACAACGATGCTTTCGATTATGAGGGCGAAATACCTGCAGGGTTCCCAGGCCTCCTATATTTCTTATATTTCCTATTTTATTTTAGAGGATTACTATAAGAATCCTATAAATCGTGAACTGCTCCTATTTATTTCCTATATTTTCCTGTTCCGAACTGAAATATTGCCTATTGGTGGCGTGTTTCCTTCCTATAATAATCTAAAAAGAAGCACATCGATCTTCCTCTTCCGTGAAACTGCAGCATTGTATGAAAACGAAACGTGAATTGGTCGAGTGGCCAAATACGGCCAAGTAAAGCACGTACCCGACCATGTTGTGCACTCAAGAGTGATATTTATCTTATTGTGTTGTAGGACAACCAACAACATTTTTTAATAATACAATAGCACACTCTCCCAGTGCATCCATGCTGATAAACCTCATATGTATTTTGTTAAATTTTACTCCTATTTTTTTAACAAACAAATTCCTATATTTCCTATTTTTTATCCATTGAAGTTGGCTGGGAGCCCTGAACTTGACGCAACTGAACTAACTCTTCTCTCTGTGTTTTAGGTTTCCCTACACTGAGCTCTTGTGAGCATGTAAAGTTAATATATTGAACTTACTCTAAATTTAACGTTGGTTGTGAGCCGACACCAAACAAGTGTTATCGTGCTTCAAAACCACGGTGTGGTATTACCCCACACCCGTCTGATTCAGCTGTGCGTTGCCTTTTATACTAGCCAAGGATGTCGCAGAACCCTCTAGAAGAGTGTGTGTGCGGAGAAAGAGCTCGAGCGGCTGATGCAACAGCCGAGCGCCTAGAGAAAAGGGGCCGCTAAGGCTAGGAACCGCTAGGCTAGTGGCGCTGGGGCTATAATGTGCCGTACAGGCCACGCACCACATGTCTCCTTGATGTGTTATTTGGTTTTCTCTACAATTTCACGTTTGTATTCATTCGTTAACTTTTGCTTAGCTTAGAACAGATTTTTGTTTTTGATTTCGTGTTCTACACCTTAAACATCAAATGTTTTTGTTTTCTAATTCGTGATACTTTGGCACACCAAGTCAGTCTACTGTACTCTTTGTCAACATAAACGTAAACGTTTGGCTCCTTTGCTCGCTCATTAAGCGCAAGTCTTTCCGTTGGAAGTTTATTTGTTTGCAACCCTCTTTCAGCGGCTTTTGCCTTTATTCGTATTAAACAAGATGGAAAACATAATGCAACGTAAATAAGTTTGCACCCGTATTTATTGGACGCTACAAGTCCCCAGCGTAAATTACGCCGGTCTAGCTGGTTCCGCGAAATTACGCATTCCAGGCCATTACTTATCCGGAAAAGGTTGTATCCCAGTATATCCCAGGACGGCACTGTACAAATTAACAGACATTGCTTGCTCGAATTTGTGCTAGTTTTACTGGATCCTACAAAATTACACATCCTAGGGCATTATAAATCAAGGACATTTTCTAGCCCAGGGCATTATGTGCCCAGGACATTTTCTGTCCAAGGTCTAGCCAGGACAGTGTTGTCTGAATTAAGTCCTTTCCTCTTAACCTGATTCCTTTCTTTTTCCCCCCTTCTTTGAGCAAATTTATTGAAGTGATTTCAGTATTACTATACCCGTTGATCCCATAAGAAGATGATGTTTATCATTAACACTTGAGTTATACCCCCTCCGCACCCCATCAAGTCTTCCCAAAAGTGAAGCAATTGCATCTCCATCCATCCCTGCCTACCCCTTCTCCGCCTCTTAAACCGTGAAGCATTGCCTCTCAGTACTTAAACTATTATCATCTCTAACCGCGTATTAATTCAGTGCTTTTTTCCGCATACTGGACACATCTTTCTCTCTGTGTTTATCTCTCTCTGCCTCTTTCTTTCTCCCTTTCCTCTACATCATCTCTCTCTTTTTCTTTCTCTGTCTATCTATATTTTTTACGCTTTCATTCTTTTTCTCACTGTCTATCTCTCTCCCTGTCGATTTTGTCTCTCTCTCTCTCCCTCTTTCTTTCTCTTTTTCTCTCTTACTCTTTCTGTCTCTCTATCCGCCGTTTCTGTCTCTATCTTTCTCTTTGTCTTTCTCTGTCTGTCTCATTCATCCCCAGCGTCTCTCCAGCTTCTCCAGCCTCCTCAACCCTCTCATGTTTGTTGGGCTGTTATGGATCTACAAGGTTTCTTTTCGAGTCAAATCTATCTGGCCAATTATGCAGGTCTCGAATCGAGTTCCAGGTTCTAAATTGAAAATTAGTGAACACTGAGTAGCCCAATGTGTAAGGATCTGAGATTAATGCTTCCTTTTTCCGACTTTGAAGTTCATCTCTAATAATAGGTTTGCATCTTTATTTATTTCCATTTAGTCGTGTAATGCATGATACTATAAACTAGAAATACCCGAAAACATTCGAGTTTATGCACAATGGCTATAGTCATGCTTGAACCCCGGTCGTAGCTTGACTCGACCGGGACTTTTCGAATTTTTCATATCCCTACAGTAGAGAGCCACTACACTCAGTTTCCCGATTTTCTATATCCTAATTTCCTTTGAATCGTGAATATTCAATTTCCCACAATTTATATCGTTCCAAAGTTGCCTAAATTATCAAAAGCACTCAAAATCTCGCATGTGCCCCGTGGCCGATGCCAGAAGGACACCACCAAGAGATGATCGCTCTCCGACCCTATACACAGTTTTCGTATGTCTCCTCCAGAATTTCTGCTTAGTAGTCCAAATTCCCTATTACATAACATTCGAAGCCTCAGATTTTAAGCAATTGTTGGGTCCTAAATAGCAAACTCTAAATAGACCTCCATTTAGAGTACGTTACACTGGAAATCAATGTGTTATTTTTTCTTGGTGACCAATTTCTGATAACCATTCCAATGCAATACTACTTTAACTGATTGCAGTTGGTACTTACATTTCAATTATAATGCTTACTCATTTTTAGTATTAAGGTTGTAGTATTAATATGGATGAAACACACTAATACTTTGTAAGTGCTAATGCTCACTGAATACCACTAATTAATTGTCCTGAACAAAATCTGTTAGCCCCTAATTGTGTAAAACTACAGCCAAAACATAAATGAAGTCTTACATTTTCCCCCCTTTATTTTCTAGGTCATCCTAAAATTCGACTCCTAATAACTCATTGCGGGTTGATCAGCCTACAAGAAGCAGTTTACCACGGCGTTCCAGTATTAGGAATTCCGGTATTTGCAGAACAGCCTGGGAATTTAGCACGGATTCTCGAAAGAGGCCTCGGAAAGAAACTGGATATAACAAACTTCTCTGAAGAATCCATGTTTCAGAGCATACAAGAATTGTTAACGGACAACAGGTAACCAATTAGGGGTGGGCAGTTTTCCGGAACTATGTAACTTAGCAAGGCAGGAATTACGAAGCCATTTAAAGAGAATTTACGACAAAAAAAGTGGGCAATGTCTGAAGAAACAACAAAATGGCAAGAATCTGGACCATTTGGCCGCATAATACGGCATAATACTTGCTTTTTTTTTTTTTACATCAAAGCAAAAAGGAATAACCGCACAATATTTTATAATTGAGTTTGGGAGAAACGGACTTTTACTTTCAAAATTCATGTGTTTAGAGGTTTTCATTTCTTCAAAATTCATTACTTTCAAAGTCGACTTTTGCCATCCCACATGAACTTATCTTGTTGCAATCAGATTTTTGGGGGTAAGAACGTAAGTTATGATCAAAGGAACTCAAAATTGCCATGGGTGTTGGAAGGGTTGAGTTGCTCGTTAGCGCAGCCATAGCCTGTAACGCTTTTTTTTTTGACGAAAGGACCGCATTTTAGCCTCCTCTTTCTCTTTTCAGCATTTTTGGATTTCATTTATTTATGATTTATAAAGAATGAAATAAACTCATTATAATGAATGAAATAAATATACTCATTCATTTTAATGAGTATGCTTGCCACGAATTTTCCGCGTAGTGCTTTGTAAAGCAAATCCAGTCATACAGCCTCATAGTTTAACCCTCACATTAAAAATATCAAGTATTCCTTAATGCATAGTCCAGGGCCCGCCAAGCTGCTGCGCATGCGTTTTTGCGTATGGAGAATTTGTATGCGTACACAAGTTGCGCATCAAGGGAGGTTGAAAAAGTTGGATGATTGTGTTCCACACACCACGTATTCGACCTCCCCCCCCCCCCCCCCCCCCACTACAGGGTGTTCCATTAAAAATAAAACGATTTTTAAAAAAAATCATATCTCCAAAGTAATTATACCTACAAAATTGTTAGGGCGCATTTATGTTATGAATGAATGCAGCAAACATTAACAAACTAAATCTATTATAAATAATATTGTTATTACAAATCATAACAAGATTAAGGAACAACGTGCAACAATAAGTTGAAACATTGTACAACGTTGTTGTCATTTGTCGCGATTTCCAAAATTCGCTCTTCTTACACAAAGGACAGCTTCGGGCAGTGAACAGACGACGGTAGAATTAATAGCTACTCGACTCGCAGTGAAATTCAAAATCCAACATGGCGTCCATTTCCGTGTTATCGAATTGAAAAACATACCATCGAATGCTGGCTTTCAGAAATCAGTCTGCCATCTTGTATACTGCAGTAAAAATTGTTTTCTTCTTGTCGTAAATCGACACTGGCATGCTGCACGTATTGTACGTCGTGTCCCGAGGCACGAGGAGAAGATCTGCACCCCCATCGTTGCCATCCTTGTAGACAATTCGTAGGGACAATTCGAAAGCCGCATACTTCGGTAAAGGCGAGAAGTAGCAAGTAGATCTAGTATTAACCAAGTAACAGCTAGTGAGCGAGAAACATGCTGTTGCGTAAACCCGCCCGTACAATTGTAGCCTATCATTTAAAGGTTTTTTTTTACGAGTAGGCTACTTCTGCACGCATCCCAGCACCCCACCTGGTGACGGCAATACAAAGAGGCACAAAAAAGTGCGACATCTCCAATTCGGGAACTGGTGTGCTTTTTGTTGTTGCCTAAACGTTAGTGGTTCACTGATGAAGTAGACTTTGAGCTTAGCGTTTATTTTAATAAGAAAACCGCGCGGTTTAGGGCTGAATGAATCCCAATTATAATCCACGAATCACCATTTAACTAGCTTCGAGTGACTGTTTGGTGTTCCATCTCCTCTCAAGGTACGAACGGCCCCATTCTTGATCGACGGAACTATGACAGGTTATTGCAAATCATTTAAACTGGTGCAATGGCAGTTTCTTCCTAAGTTGGAGAAGTTAGGATTTACTGAGGCATGGTCTGTCGATCTTATTACCAAAGGTAATAGGATGGACAGACCAGGACTGAGGTAAAGTAATGGTTCTCATGCAAAATCACGCAATGCCCAACAAGGCCAACAATACGTTTGATCAAATTGTTTCAAATTGATCATTATAAACAAATAAAAAAAAAAGGTGCTCTTCGGACGTTATTCGCAACGTCGGTCATGATTGGCCACAACACTCGCCACGTAAGTTAAACCCAAGTGAATTCTTTGTATATGGATTTTTAATAGCTTAAGTTTTCCAACAACGAATGATGTCATTGGCTACTTTACAGGATCGCATATTCGCACAATCCTTAATAAAGTGGACAACGGTGTTTGGTGTGTCAAAGGTTTGAATTCCACATTTCGTCTCCGACGCGTATGCAGTTGTAGGAAGATCACACAAACTTTTAAATTATTGGTTACAGGCTTGCTATTATAACAATTGTGTAGCTATGTACAGGGTGGTCCACAAAAAACTGACGACCCAACATTTTCAAAGTCCAACTTTTCTAGTTAGCACCCGTCAGAACCAGAAAGGACAGAAATCTTCCCATTTCATTAGATTTTTTTGTCCTATCCTGGTTTTGAGAGGTGCTAACTAGAAAAGTTGGACTTTGAAAATGTTGGGTCGT
>JAHWFP010153688.1:0-13662 GCA_023313725.1 Lithobius niger | reverse complement strand
CAAGTTAGGCAGATACGTTGAATAGTGGTTTACGAAACCTAAGAAACTTTGCAACTCCTGTATATTTGTCGGGTTATGGGCATTTGTAATGGCTTCTATAACTTCTGGCAGGGTTTGTAAACCTTCAACGTTGATCATGTGACCAAGATACTTTAGTTCAGGCCATGATAGCTTGCATTTGTCAATACGAAGTTTAGCACCCGCATCTTGGAGTGCAGTCAAAAGTTGGTTTAATGATTCGTTGTGGGATTGTCCCTTGCCACTGACCAAAATGTCGTCGTAAAACGGCATGCACATAGGAATTTTGTTAGTGACTTGTGTCATAACGCGCTGGAATATTCCTGGACTTGAGGCAAGGCCTAAAGGCACTCTAAGCCATCTGTAAAGTCCTAGTGGCGTGTTAATCGTTAAAGCAGCTTGCGACTCCTTATCCAACTCAATTTGCAGGAACGCATCTTTCAAATCTATCAAACTAAGGGTATCACTGCCTGATAACTGACTAAATAACTCTGTGGCTGTGGGAACTGGATAGTGATCTACTTCTAGCTGAGGATTAACGGTGGTTTTGTAATCCCCTATGACACGAATGTCACCATTCGGTTTATGAACTATGACCAGAGGAGTCGCCCACTTGGAAGTTTCCACAGCCTCCAGAATACCCAGGCCAACAAGGCGCAGGACTTCGTGGTTAACTCGTTCTTTTAATGCAAGGAGGACGGGGCGAACTCGGCGATAAACCGATTTCGCATCAGCCTTTAACTGTATTTTGGCTTTGTAATTTTTGAATTTTCCAAACCTGGGCCAAAAAGCTCTGGAAACCCCTCTTCAATCTCCTTTGTGTTAACCACAGAAGGATTTAACGTAACTATTTTAACCTGTTTAACTTTAGTTTAGAGATCAAAGATGGCATCATTTCCTACTCTAAATACAGAAATCCAATCTTTGCCAAATAAATTTGACTTACAATGTTTTGAAACCATAACTTCTAACTGCTCAGTTTGGCCATTTACAGTAACTTCTAACTAATTTGAAACATGGCTTTCTCCTCCCCCTCAGTATACGAGTTTATAGAGTAAGGGCTATTTTGTAATGGCACATTAGAAAAGTATTTGTTATACCAGTCCATGGAGATGACTGTTCCATCTGCACCGGAATATTGTTCAATTAGTAACTCGATTCCGTTCAGAGTGACTGGAATGTACCATTTAGATATTTTCATTCGGTTAATGACTATTCTATTAGTATGCACTGGTTCTAAACTTTGTTCAGTTATGCTGATCACTCTGATGGTGTTGTTTTGCAAACAATAGTTCTCTGCAGACTCCAAATCACTACTAGAATCATCAAATTTGTTATTAATGTCACTACATTCAGTTTTGGAATCACTAATTTCGTTTTTGGTAAGCTGATTAATCTTTTTGCGGTAGCTGTACTTATTCTTAGCCTTGCTTTTGGGAGTAAAACTCTGAGATGATTTTGAATTTACTTTTGGTGCTTTTGAACTAGGGCTTTTCCTACAGACTACCGTTAGGTGTCCTTGAGTATGACATCAGCCACAGATGTAATCCTAGTACTTACATCTTGACTTGACATGGCCGCGGCATCCGCAATAAAAACAAGTGATAGTCGAACCTGGTTTAGGTCAAAACTTTGAAGTTTTATTTCTTTTCATGACATAATTTACAGACTTGATGTTTGAACGTATTTCCACTTGGTCTTCCTCTGCAGATTCCACGGACAGAGCAAGTGACACTGTTTCTGATAAACTTAACGTTTTCTTCAAAAGCTCCATTTGGATTTTTTCAGACAAAATTCCTCCAGTGAATCTATCCCTGATCATTTCAAAACATTATTAATATTTCTGATTTTGTCAAAATCGCAATGTTTAGTTAAAACTTAAGAGCTGAAACATATTGATTTATTGATTCATCAGAGTTTTGAGCTCTTCTGAGGAATTTCATTCTTTCTGGCACTACAGAAGGAAGCGGCTCCAAATCGTTAAGAATAGCCTAAACTAATTCATCATACGAAAAATAAGTTGGAACCTTAGGGAGAAATAATATTTAGTATTTTATCAAATATCAACCTTCCCACTGATGCCATCTAAATATCTAATTTATCAACATCAGTAACTTTCTTTGCTCTAAAGAAATAATCTATATGAGTTGAGTATTTATCCCACGTATCACATTCACTATCAAACTCAGCAAACAGGCTAGACGGTTTTGCCATATCGTGTGAGTCTGTATCATTAGCCCTTAAGCTAGGATTAGGGTGAATAAATAAATTATTATTTACTGTAACGTCTGTAATGACGGTCGTAACAGGTGGTACACAAATTTCACCTGTAACTGACATACATAATAATGGAAAACCAGTAATAAGCTGTAACAAATTACTAACAATTTTGCAAAATTAAATTACTAAAGCCACTCGAGACCATAATTGAATTACTTAACAGCTAAGCCTAATTCCAAATTCATAGCCTACCTAATTTTACAATTTGATTGCCCAAAAAGTTTCATAATTAGGATTTAAACACCGTTATTTAATTACGTCTCAAGCAAAAAAAATAACACACCGGCTTAAGCATCCTGCCAGCCGAACAAGTGTCACTAAACTTAACAAGGTAATTACCTTAATAGTATACCTCACAGCCAGCCAGTGTAGAGATAAGGTGCATCGCTATGCTAAGGCCCAATTTATTTGCGTTTTTGTTAGCTTATCCTAATTATAGTACAATAAGTGAAAGCCGCAAACGCGTTGCATCGAGGCAGAAACTTTGTGCAAATTGTGCATTAGCAAAGCAATATCTCTCACTGTTCTAGCAAATAAGGGCGAATTTTTAACTGCACTGAATTCGAACCACACCAAGTTCCACTCACTCAAACAACAGTTTTTATCTTTAAGATTAAATTAATTCCCATACCGGGCACTAAACTATTTTACCTAAATAGTGAAATTGCCAACTCACAAAATTTGGAGTACTGAAGATGGTTGGAAGGGGAAATAATTTACACTAAATCTTAAAATAATACCCCACTGGGGTGGCTCATCGCCATTCTGGACTGTCCTGGTGGTAGCCTATTGCGTAGTAAGGCGGTTTGTAAAAATAAAATTTTTGAAAGTTGCATCTCCCTTGATTCTATTCTAGTCCTTTTGGTCCAAAAACTCTAAATTTAAATTTTTTTGAAAATCGGATTAAATTTAGACCCTGCACATTGTAACGGACTTTTTGCATATAAAACTTATGGGAAAAAATACAGTTTTTACTATAAAAATCGTATAAACCCTTTAAATACAGATGTTTCGAATTATTTCTACATAGTTTTGCTGATAATGGTATTCATTATAACATTGAGTACCAATTTTGTTGACACTACACTATTTCGAAATATTTCCTGAACTCCTGTTTTGGAATCTTGCGCGATTCTTCATCGATGCTTTGATTGTTGCGTCGTCTGTTCTCGCCAATTACTTCTTGCAACAACCTTGCCACTTCTTTAGCTGTGCACTCCGCCATCTGTGTGTGGCACTTAATATTCTGAATAAAAAGCTGTGCTGCCACTATGGCTAAAAGTTCTTCTGTATTTGTAAGCTTCTGTACCAGCTTGGAATCATAGACAAAATTTGTTTCATGGCATTTCTTAGCTTTGATATGAAGTGCTTGAACCCTAAAAAGTTGAACAGCAGTGTCAGCCAGAACCAGATGATGCTCCGTTGTACATACTATTATTATGTTGACTGAATCGATACGATCAGATTTCAGGATGGAGGCCAATTGTGCTAGAAGTTCGTTTTCTAAATGCGCGAAGAACGTGTTTCTCGGATGCAGTACGGCACAACTTCCTTTGCTTACCTATCTTTAATTTTGTCATTTCTCTTCATTCGGAAGAAAGGATTGGCAGGATCATCTGTGGTGAGTTAGTGTTGTTTGACCAAGAACCACATCATTGCACTAACTTTAACGATGTACACAGGTAATATGATTAAAACCTTTGCTGCATTCATGATACACGCATAAACAGGCGACAGATGTACACGTTGTAGTTAGCCATCTGCAAGGACCAATTGTGAGAAGCACAGATCTTATTTAACTTTTTTATATTAGAGCAGAAACCCATCTCCATAGCTATTTTTGGTCGGTCGAGAGGTCCTTCCAAATATCATCGGAGATTTTTTGACGAGGCTGAGGACAGAAGAAACGATAGCATCCCCGAATTGGTAATTCCAGAACGTTTGTCAAGATCTTCTCCAGAAGCCCGGAGAATGTATTAGTCCAGCACCTAGGACCATCGAGAATACTGATCCGTACTTATCTTGACAGTCCTTCATCCAGGCTAATACATTATTCTGGGCCAGTAGGGTCGATCTTGCAAAATGTTCTAGAAATGCCAATTCTTGGATACAAACGTTTCTTCCGTTCTGTTCTCAGCCTCGTGAATAAATCCCCGATGACATTTCGAAGGACATCTTATCTGACCAAAATTATCTATGGAAACTCATTTTTGCACATATAGCAGAAATTTTGATCAGATCTGGAGCTATACTCATGATTGGTCCTTGCATAATAGATGGCTAACTACAACATGTGGCATCTGTCACCTGAATACATGTTGACCGTGAATGCAGACTTGTGTACATCGTTAATGTGATAACGAGTGCAATGATGTGGTTCTTGATCAAACAACACGAACTCACCATAGACCATCTTGAAAATCTTTTCTTCCTGAAGACTAACGACAGAATTGAAGAGAGTCAAGAAAACGAAGTTGTGCCTCACTGCATCCACAGAAACGCGTTCTTCGTGCATGCAGAAAACCTACTTCTAGCACAATTGGCCTCCATCCTAAAATCTGATCGTATCGATTCAGTCAACATAATAGTGCATACAATGGCACAACATCTTGCTCCGGCTGACACTGATGTTTGCCTGTTTAGGGTTCCAGCAATTGATCTCAAAGCTAAGAAGTGGCATCAGATGATTAGTGGCATGAAACCGATTTTGTCCATGATTCCAAGCTGGTACAGAGGCGGCTTACAAATACAGAAGTTTTAACCATAGTGGCAGCACCGCTTTTTGTTCCGGATGTTAAGGTGCCACATACAGATGGTGGAGTGCGCAATTAAAGAAGGGCAAGAATGTCGCAAAAAGGAATTGGCCAGAAGAGACACAACGCTACGATCAACGTATCAATGAAAAATCACGTAAAGGTTCCTAGAAATATTTCGAAATAGTGTAGTGTCGACAAAATTGGTACTGAATGTTAAAATGAAGACCAGAATGAGCAAAACTATGTATAAATAATTTGAAACTTCTATATTAAAGGGTTTACACGTTTCTTATAGTAAAAACTGTGTTTTTTTCCTATACAGTTTATATGCAAAAAAGTCC
Organism: Lithobius niger; assembly: GCA_023313725.1. NCBI lineage: Eukaryota > Metazoa > Arthropoda > Chilopoda > Lithobiomorpha > Lithobiidae > Lithobius > Lithobius niger. Next base: position 8,267 of record JAHWFP010153688.1, on the reverse strand, counting down.
GTTACAATGTGCAGGGTCTAAATTTATTCCGATTTTCAAAAAAAATTAAATTTAGTGTTATTGGACCAAAAGGACTAAAATAGAATCAAGGGAGATGCAACTTTCTAAAAAAAAATTTTTATGAACCGCCTTATTGCGTAGGGTTCCCCCAGCAGAGTAAAGACACAACTTAATGCAAGCACAGGAATGGACGAGTTTATTTAGTTACATGGCTTTATATAATAGTTGGTCATGTGACCAAGCAACGTCACATCTATGGGAATCAATACACATCAGTATCAGTGGTTAATGTATGGCACTCTAACACTATCAGTTAGTTAGTCTGGGTAAGGTTAACAATAAGGTAACTAAGGATGGCTAAGTAATTGTGGTGCCACAAGTGACGACACCACAATTCCCTCTTGTCAGAAAGACCTTTGTTTGACCCTTTTTTGTACACTGTCTACCAAAGTGAACATTTTGTTTTTTCTTTCCCGAGTCTTGTATTGCACACACACAGCGACCCTCAACGGCCCAATGTGTACACATGGAGACAAATTTACTTCTGAAAACTTCCACTAGAGAGCAGAATCTCTCTAAGAATGTAAACAAAGAGGCCAAATGTAGGCCACTTACAAAATTACGCCCAGGGTGTGCACAGATTCATAACTTGTCAGGTAATGTGCAATATTTTAAGTTGTAAAGGAAATGTTGGCAACGTTCAGCGTTAAGAATGATCAACGCGCTTGCACACTAAGTTTTCATATACATTTAGTAGGTAACCTTACTTACGTAGACATTGGCAATACGTGGTTCAGCACACGAATAAGCATCGTCTACGAATGTAGACATTAGGCAAAGAATACTGAATTGGCTCCCGTACCTTCTGGCAGTGAGGATGATGATAATGAATGAAGAACCTTTAGACGAAATTAAACGATTCTGCAGCTGACAGTATTACTGACATGGTAGATAAAGACGGTAAAGGTATTGTAGACGAAGATAAACATTTTCAAAGTCACAATTAAACTGATAAACGCAAGATTATTCCAGGTGGAAATGTTGGGGAAAGCGACACAAATGTTCTACCAGTAAAAGTAAAACGCGTTTTCAGTGTTCTGTTTAGTGTGCAATGTGCAGTTGGGAACTCGTGCTTTACTTACTTTCGTGATGTTATTTAAGCGCAATATAACGTACGCAAGCTGGTATTTGCTTCCGAAATACCTCTTTGCCTCGCTCTCTTCATCACCTGCTTGTACTTCTCTGCTGTGACAACTCCAGTATTTATTTCATTACTCACCAACACTTTGTCTACAACAAGCTCTCTTACTAGGGCGTTTACATCCTCTGCCATTTTACCGTTCAACAATCGACTTTTTAGCAAAGACATAACACGTGGACGAAGAATGAATCTGGAGTTGCTGAGTGGCATTGTTCCCTAAATACAATCGTTAAAACAATGTAAAACAATCAAAATGATCGTTTAGGGTCCCGTAACTCCGGAATGGATCGACCAATCGAAAAAGTGGTCCCTGTAAGGTTGACACCCAGGAAACTTTCTGGCTCAGATCATGTTTCAGATTTTAGGTAGGTGCAGTAGTTTTTTCTGAAACCGTGTCAGCCAAGAAGAAGAACAACAACAACAAGAAGTGAACAGTTTTCAAATTTACGTGTGGCTCCCTACGTTTACTCTTGCACGGAATTGCATAAAAGTTGGTGTAAAGTTTGGAAAAGTTGGTATCTACTATCTGGTCAAGTTTGGTCGAAATATATTGAATAGAAACGGAGAAATTAATAGTTTTAGTTTTGCTGGAGAGAGGACTTCAATCACATATATGATATCTTGCAAAGGTTTGGTCTTTTTTTTTTTACGGTTTACGAATCCAAACTGAATTATCTGCCCCACGACGATAAAAGGGACAATTTTGCTGGAAAGAAGATTACGAAACAAAATGCACATCGCCAGCACAGGTGGGAACACGTTCTTTATGGAGAAAAAGTGTCCTCAATAACGTGACGCGGACATTTTATTTTATGTAGACTTACTGTTCTTGCAGTCCAGTGTAAGTGGCGAGTAATTTTAAACAGCTGGTGAGTTGATTAGTTTTAGTAATCTTCGTCTGCCACCAGAACTGTATGAACATTTACCATTCCGTGAGTTTGTAGTATGTGTTCATGATTGAATGATTACCGTTAACCTCGGGAGGGCCAAGTGAAGGGGGATGCGCTGATTGAGTGAGCGAAGCGAACGAAAATTAGAGTTTGTTAGCCGGTGCGCTCACAAATCGGGTTAAATAGACTTAAGCATGTGAAACATGAGCATACAATAAGCCAAACCATGTCCATTTAGCTGATGTAACGGATAATTGGGCAATGGCAAACGTAAAAATTATGAATTAGAAAATTTATAGACGCTCCAGACAAAAAAGGTTGAGGTGACTATTAGACAGGGGAATTCTTTGTATTTACAGGCCTATGAAAGTTGTGATATCCACCCAAAACTAAAACTGGTATAATAGCAGCCGCCAAATTTCCAAAGAGTCTGCCTTTCAAAGTAGTGATATCATTCAACCAGGGAAAGGCCGCCAGGGTTAATCCTATTAGCCAAGTTAATCGCACGGAATAATACTTTGGACGTTAAATGAAAACTTGAAGATTGCTACCGCTAGTAGTAATCTTCTAGTTTTCATTTAACTTTCGAACTATTAGTAGGTGCGATTAACTTGACTAATAGGAATAACCTTGGCGGCATTTCCCTTGTTGAATGATGTCACTACTTTGAAAGGCCGACCCTTTTTGGAAACTTGGCGGCTGCTTTTACACCAGTTTAGTTTTTGGGTGGATTACTTACTGCTTACTACTTACCAACGCTTGTTTTGTATCAAGAAAATAAATTCTTCCATACGGTGGATGAAGCTGGTTCTTAGCGGATTTTACAGATATTGCTCTGTAGATGTGCCCTTTTCATATGGACCTTTCTAATTGGTCAAGTGGTTCAGGGATTAGAGAGGTCCAAACGACCAAATTGATTGTTTTACATTGTTTTAAACATTGTTATTATGCAACAATGCCAAACTGAACATTAAAAAAAAAATCCGTGCTTAATAAGAAAGAGAAAATCTACGTTTGTAAGGAGATACTGATGTCTTCAAAATGAAACGAAAGTCTGCAAAAAAAATATGGACCAGAAAACTAGATTGGTGTTTCCATCACATAATCGCTAAGAAAAACAAATGGATTTCGTTAATTTGGACCAAAAAGATGTGATATCTACCCCAAAACAAAACTTGTTAAGGATTCTGCCAAGCTTTTCGGCCGTGTTAAGTCGTGATATCAAACGCCAAGCTCTTTCGCCAAGCTAATCCCAGCGAGTAATAGATCGAACGTTAAATGAAATAATTGAAAACTGCGCAGTAAGCAATTTTCATATATTTCTTTTATCTTGGCGGGAATCCTTAACAAGTTTTGTTTTGGGGTAGATTACTAACTACTACTGGTGACGCTTTTTTGCATCACGAAAATAAATTCCTCCATGCGGTGGATAAAGCTGGTTCTTAGCTCATTTTACAGGTATTGCTCTGTAGATGTGCCCTTTTCATATGTACCTTTCTAATTGGTCAAGTGGCTCAGGAGTTAGGGAGCTTCAAACGACCAAATTGATTATTTTACATTGTTTTAAACATTGTTATTATGCAACAATGCCAAACTGAATATTAAATGAATCCGTGCATTTGCAAGGAGATATTACAGTACTATACTAGCTGTGCCCCCGACGTAACATACGCCGGTCTAGCCGGTTCCCGCGTACGTAAGTGTAATACTTTACTGGGTAGCACGACATGAAAATAATTTCGAAACTCCAATCTGGCTCCTCCCCGCCTCCCCGCACATTCTCCCGGTGCATGGTCAGATATCCCCCCCCCCATGCGCCTACTCACTGGTAGCTCTTTCCTCTCTCCACTGCCCCCCCCCCCTCGAATTCCCCTATTGTGTGGTGTGAATATCCCCACTCCCATCGCCGCTCCCCCTCCCTTTGAACCCTTGTTGTTTGGTTTTCGTAGGGAAGTTAATGTCTTTTTGCAATGGAGGACGCTGCTGTTATGTTGCTGAATTGACTGTTTGTCCGTTCTGACACTAAGTGCGATAAACCCAGCAACGATCGTGCAGACATTGATTTTTTCTCAACCATTTTTGAAAGCTCTTCCTGATTGTTACAGAGCACAAACATTGTAACGCACACACAAACGTTTGTTAGTGATTATTATGCACACACACCTGATGATTTTGCTCAGTGCCACCCAAACCTTTTATATACATAGATTACAAACAAAAACGTCAAGTGTGCCTTAAAAAAGGGGGATATATGGTTGAATTTTCACCTGTTAAAATGAACACGGATAAAAATTTATGATTTTTAATTGAAATAATAAACTGTACAATTGAGAAAATTCCATCTGTTTAGGTGCTGTTGTGCTTTACGTTTTAAATACATGATTGGTAAACTAGCACAACAGCACTTAAACAGACGGAAATTTCTCAATTGTGCATTTCATTATTTCAATTAAAATCATCAATTTTTATCCGTGTTCATTTTAACAAGTGAAAATTCAATCATATATCCCCCTTTTTTACGGCACACTTGACGTTTTTGTTTGTAATCCGTGTTCCTTTTTTACAGCTATGACGTCGCGCTACAAAGGTTTATGCATGCAGTCGATTGTTGCTGGCCACTTTGAAACAATTCAACTCAGCTCTGAAAGCCTCCATCTGCGAAATAAATATGCAATTCTATCGTTTTTTGCTGCCAATTTCAAGGCCGCAACGCAGCTTAGTTTGGTATAAAAATATATGCGTTTAGCTGAAACACGGATTCTTTCACATACATTTATTAAGAGCCATGGCCCAAAGCCGTACGCCCTGCAAAACTAAATACACTACAATACGAAATACAGCAAATACACTGAAACCTATGCACAAACAAGACCTCTGCTGCTCATCCCCCGCTCACTTTCTCTATCCCATTAAGGGAAAGTTCCAGTGGGCAACACGCGCATAACAAGGCGAACTTGACTGCACACACACACTAGGACGCACTGCACCACCAACTACGTGCACGTCGCGCTGGTACCTCACTGCTCGAAGCACTGCACATTCCCTCCACTGCACATAAGTCGGCTCCGCCCACCTTCTCTCTCCCATATAGGGAAAGTTCCAGCAGGCTTGGCACACCACATCTTCGCCTCATCTGACCTCTTCTGCACTCCCTCTGCGGGCCTGTAGAGACAGCCAGGCTGTGGGGAGAGAACAGGAGACCAGTACCTGACTACACACTCACCCCCGCTTCTCGACAGAACTCATTCTTTCATTCTTTCGTCAGATTTTATTAGAGGCCTTGGCACACAGCCGTACGCCCCTTCTAACCTAAAAATACACTCAATTACATCAAGAACTCGACCAACTTAATAAACACCACAAGCCAACAAACTCACAGCGTAAACACCATTCCGCACAACTCGACAACAACTCCAAGTTGCACCAACCTCAACTTCACAACAACCCCAAGGTGCTCCAAGTCCACACTTTGCTACTCATGACAAGGCCGCCTTCTCTTTCCCATTTAGGGAAAGTTCCAGCAGCACACTACTACCACTCTCCAACAGCAACACCTGATCAGAGTAGCACAACACTTGTACGGGTGAACACTTGTCTTGCACATGGGCCCAGAAAACTACAGCACACAGTACAGCTTGCCTGCCTTCTCTTTCCCATTTAGGGAAAGTTCCAGCGACACACTACACGACCTGCTGACCGCAGAACCAGTTGACTATAGGTGACGGTGAGAATCTCACGAGCAAATGCTACACTGCGACCCCCGTCGCCTTTCAAAACCTGGCTATACAACGTAACCGGCTCAGAGCTTGCTTACCCGGCGTAGCCGACAGTAACGAATGAAACGTTGGGGCTGCTCGTAAGTACCTGGATATAGAGACACGACAGTGCGCATACAAGGGGCACATCACAATGAAATGTTCCGGCGTAACCTCGACCTTACACATAGGGCACAGGGGAGAACCAACCCACGTAAAACGAAATTGATGGCCCTGTAATAGGGAGTGGCCTGTTCGAAAGCACTCTCGCTTCAGCATACCGTAACTTGTGTAGGACAGAACGCCCACCACAGATTGGTTGAATCTGAAACAGCACTCTGCCCTTGTCAAGAGTTGCCCACTCTCCTTGACATCGCCGCAGGAGCCACTGACGGAGTAAGGGCCTCATATTGGCTACTGACACAACCTGAGAAACTGGTGACATATCGAGTGCAACCGCTTCACGTGCAAGTCCATCTGCAAGTTCATTTCCCGCTACACCATTATGCCCCTGTATCCATCGCAGAACAACGATCCCGCAATGCAGGGCAGCCCACAGCTTCCAGCCAATGGTGTAGATAATCGGGTCGGTGACAGTAAGGCTCTGAAAAGCCTCACGAAGACGGCCTACACAGGCTAGCGAATCTGTCACAACAGCAAAGGATGACAACTCCAAATCAAGTGCCACATCTAACGCTACTGATACTGCAGCCATCTCACACATCGTGCTTGAGGAGACTGTCTGCATACTCCTCTTGAGAGTTACCTTCAGGGCAGGTACACAGACACCCAGTCCACCGCGCTGCCTGGCAGAGACAAACGAGGCATCGCAATATGCCTCACAGTCAACACTTACATCATTGAAGACCCTCAGCACTTCGGGGCACCAGATCCACGGACAGAAAGGCTTAGCCCAACCGACATCAAAGCAACAACTCGAAATGCTGAGTAGGGTGGACACACCACTACCTGCTACTCCAAGCAGACTCCGTGCTTTGGTAGGAAGCCTGCGGTAGTCATGCAAGACTTGCCCCACAGGATAACATTTACCTCTACTCAAGTTGCGCATTTACAAGACAGCTAAAAGTTCCACTGCTCGCTTGAGCTGGTGTTGAGAGCAACCAGCCCGTAATAACCCGAAGACATTCATTAACAGAGGTCTGCAGCTGACGCAGATGACGCTTTGACAACACCAGAAACGGAAGATGGTAATCAAGGCACGCCCTGACGAAAGTCTTGTAAGCTGCCAAAAGTGCACCACGAGTCACGGAAACATGCCTCACAAGTGCCTTTAGAACAGACATACGAGACTGCACTTTAACACGAAGTTTGGATACATGCGCATTCCACGTGAGTTCCGCGTCTAGGAGTACTCCCAGGTACTTAACTTGTGACTTAGGCCGTACTGGAACACCACCCACAACAAGCATGGGCATGTTATTACAGATGGCTCGCGTCCTCGAAAACACCATAACCTCAGTCTTGGCAGGAGCCAGGTGCAAGCCTCTTTCTGCAAAACGAACAGACACCAGGTCAAGTGCACGCTGCGCATGCTCAGCCAGAAGACCCAGATCTTTCCCCACAAACCACACCGCTACATCATCTGTGTAGCAAACAATATTCGACGAGAGACTCAGTTCTTCAAGAACATCATTAATCGCGAGGGCAAAAAGAGTCGGGCTGAAGCAGCTCCCTTGCGGAAGACCTCGTTCTGTTTGCGCCTCTGCAGACCAACGGCGATTCACGCGCGTAACAATTTACGCTTGCCCAAAAGCAACAAGCTCGCATTCCTGAGAAGCGGGCTCACCCTCATTCTCTTCATGGTGTCACCAATACAAGCTATCGACACAAGTGTCATACCTTAATATCTAAAAAGACTGCCACAACAGTATCTCCACGCATCCATGCTTCACGTATACTTGTAAGCAGATATAGAACAGCATCTTGTGCACTTCTGCCCGGCCTATATCCGAACTGTACAGGTGACAGGCAGTCATAGTACTCTATATGCCAGCTGAGCCTACAAATTAGCATGCGCTCAAAGACCTTGGGTAAACACGATAACAGAGCAATCGGACGATAATTGATAATGCTGGACTTATCGCTGCCAGGTTTGTGCACTGATACAAGTACAGTGAACAACCACGATTGCGGGACACTTTCTCCATCAAGAATGCCTTGCATGAGCTGCAGAAAGCCACTCGTTGCTGCATGCGACAAACCTTTAAGCTGCTGGTATGTTATACCATCAATACCAGGTGTTGTCCGGAAATGGTAGTGAGAAAGCTATTAGACTGAATCAAGTTAGGTTAGGGTTTGGGTGGGCTTACGTACTAGGCAGCCTTCTACATAAGTTGCCCTTCGAGGTGTAGCAATTATCTTGCTAACTAATACGGCAAGGCTACGTTATCCTCGGCTCTT